>PVIU01021884.1:0-30620 GCA_004026605.1 Ondatra zibethicus
GGGACTTTTGTCTAAATGCCTGACCTTAGGAAAAGGACTTTCTTGGAGGATCAGACACTCCAATACAGAATATTGCAGTTTCCTATATGACTTAGTTTATCCAAATACCTAAAGCCTAAATGAAACTACACAAACATTACTGTGAACCTGAGTAGACTTTACAAGAAATTACAAATCTTCATTATCAAATATACCTTCTTTATCAAGCATATGTTACTTATCTAAATTTTCTAGCAGCTTATGTTAACTTGTATGGAAATAGGCAGAGTTATCATGCTATATGGATCCACGGTGGCAGAGATATTTTCCAAGTAATTATTTTGCTTCATAGGCCACCATTGTATACATTTTCATCCTTAAACACTTGCACAAGGTTTCCCAAAGGAAAAAGCATAAAGGAAGTTCCATAACATACAGTGAGAATCATTAAAAATGAAAGCAAAAATATACATGAGAATATATACATCTGCAAAGTCAAAATTCTAGAAATTTTTCAGGCAGCAATAGTTGACATGTGGTATACACCATCCAGTACTGTTATTGGGCTACATCTAATTGAGTAGTTGGCCAAAGGCATTCCATGGGACTATCCAAAAACTCATAGTGTTATCAAGTCTATAGGTTGTTCTCCTCACAATGATGGCAAGAACTTATTGCTGAAGATAATACCTACAGAACATATTGAACATGGAGAAGTTTAGCTGGTACCTACATAGAGCCTTCACCCATATATGGTAGCATCATTGGTATAAGAAGTACTCTGAACCTACCAACGGAGAAATACAAACAGCAACCAAGCTACATTCAATCTGCAATGGTATCTTGCCTATTGGATATAATGGCCAATGGTGTCACAAAGGTTGTGGGAGTAACCAAGCAATATCTGATTAAACTTAAGGCAACCTCCATGAGCTGAACACATATTTGACACTACATGTGTGACCAGAGACTAGATAGACCAGTGACCTAGGGTAAAATGCATACTACTGTTCTAAATAAAATGAAATAAATGGCATTCTGCTATAATCATAGATTACTGTCTTGCTCAGTCATGTTCATAGAAGCTTCCTCCTATAGCAGATGGGAACAAATACAAGGACCTCACAGTAAGGAAGTATGCAGAGTGTTAGAGATCTTGGAACCTTTATTCCTAACCAGGATGTTTCCATTACAGCCCCCACCCCATAGGGCTCAGTGATCCCTGTGAAAGAAGAAACAGAGAATGGAGGACACCAAGGAAAAAGCACTGTCTTAATCAACAGAACCAATGCACACATCAACACACAGAAACTGAGGCAAGCATGCACACACAGGTCCTGTACATGTCTGTACCAGATAAGGTCCTAGAGATGAAAGTAGAAGCAGAGATAAACCCTCATCCCCAACTCAGAGACAATCTCCAATTGATAACTGGTTGCAAATGAAAATTTAGCTATTTCCCAGGGAGATTCATTGGAAAAACAAAATACTCATAAGGGTAGATCACATGTCCAGTTGTATATGGCTAACTGAAAATGAACTCAAAAGTATCCTTGCAGGTTCTGTGTGTCAAAATGCTATGTCAGTGATTTTCATTTTTATTCTTTTTAAAATTTTACATTTATAAATTTTTATTATTTTTATTTTATATCTCTTTTTACTCTTTAGTTATTGTAAGATATAAAGACTTAAATATATGAAAATAAGAATGGGGAAGCTTTAGAATTTCTTAGTCTTTCCATATTTGAATGTTAATTATCTGCAAAAATAACCAAGTATATTTCAATGTCCTGATGTTTGTGAAAATCAATTTTTTAGAAAAATGTGATGTTATATATTAGATTAAAAAGAAGTCATGTTAGTTAGACAACAGTCACTAAACTTCCTTCTCAATGAAGAAATTTATCTCTGGGTCACCTTTGCATATGTTTACAAAGAAGAATTTATCAGATCCCCAAACATACGAACCATTAAACCACATAGTGATCTGATAGAAAGGTTCAAACAGAGGGGAAACTATCTCTATGTTAGTACTGAAAATTTTATACATCTGTAAAGTCAATGAAAATGTTACTTAATAAATAAAAGGGTGAGTTACAAATAAATAATGGATTTATTAATCTCTGCAAACTTCCTTGCATAAATGCTATTATACTTTTCTGAGTTGTATTTTGTTCATCTGATTTGAAGACTAAAATACATTGCATCTACTGGGCTATTGAAGGAAGTCTATCACAGGTGGTGGGTTTTCCCTCACTACATAGCAGTATCTCTCATATCATGTATTAGAGCATAGTTTTCTAATCTTCTCCTTTTTTATGATCTTTGTATGTACATCATCACTTGTTCTCCATGGGCATTCTTTCATCATTATGTTTCTTGGGAAACAAATTTGCAAACAGGTCATTTTTAAAAAGAGATGTAAAAATTATTAGAAATTTTGCCTAACTATACTCATTAAATTCTGATAGGCACTGAGAGCAGAGAGCAATCTTACTTCCACAATTGCTCTGAATTTGAAATTGTAAAATTTACTATACACAGTGGAGAAATAAAAATGAGTATCATTAATTGACACAGTCACAATAAGGAATTTAACCTTGGTTATCCATTGTATTATAATCATTTGCACAATTCTGAGAATAAAAAAAATCCTATTATTCATGTTAAAAATTCCATCTGCTGAAATCTTTATTTATTAATCTTTAAACTCCCACTCCAAGAATTTGAATTATATTTAACATTTATTAAAAAGAAAAAAAAACATGATGAGCAGTTTGGTTAGTAATACTAGCTGCCCTTGTAGAGAACTAGGGTTCCCAGTACTAACATGGAAGGTCACAAGTAATGGTAACTCCAGTTCCAGAGAATCAGACACCAACACCTGGCCTAAAATGGCACCAGGCTTACAAGTGCTGTATATACATAAAGTAAAATAAAAATATAACTCTTAAAAATAGTTATTTTTATAACATAATATTAAATCCTTTTATAGCATAAACAATAATTAAAATAGATAATTTCAATTTTTACAACCTAAATATGCTTTTGAGGCTGGCATTAAACTCCAATATAGTCTTCAAAATCTCAAAAGGAGGAAGTGGAAATCTGTTTGGATGTTAATGCTTGTTTCCCACAAAATGCCAAGGAAATGTTCAGCTATTTCCTTGGTAGTCCCTTACCTAAAAAGCATGTTTGCAAGCATAGTCTTATTATTTTGGTTTGATATTACTCTGTAACAAGAATTACCCTCATCTAATAAGATCATGGCCTAATGCCAAGCCATCAATCTACCATTAGAAATTATCCTCATTCATTCAGTTACAAAATATTTCCACACATCTGGCCAAACTGTGTTTCAAAAGATCAGGGTCTGTGTCCAGATATTTGTGATTATATTTAATAAATAGGAAGGAATTTTAAAAGGGCTCAGTGAGCTTTTCTAGCCTTACTTTTGATTTGTCTTTAAATGATTATAATAGCAGGAAAAATGTTAAATGAACCATGACCCTCCTATCTTCTTCTATTTTATGAGGAAAGACAGAAATTATGTAAGATATAACTTTCATGTTATCTTTTGTCAAACATGGGAGCATCTTGTATAGTGTGGAACTGCTATCCAGTGTCTTTCTGAAAACATCAGTGATCTAATAATGCCTTTTTAGTTATACACTTATTGTACTCTTCACATTTGTCTTGCAAGATAATTCTCAGGAAATAATGTAATTCATAATTTTGCATGAAAGAAGAATTAAAACCGTATAGTGTATTTCCCATAGTATTCTCTTCAGAAAAGTTGTCACTTTCAACTTTTTCAATGGCAACTAAAAAGAACTGCAGAAATTATATAAATTGTCATGAATTCAAATCATATTTTACTTATGTTATGAAGGAAGAAAGAACAACACATGAAAATGAGACAGGATGAAAATATCCTAAATATATAGAATAGAAATAAATTGTGAGATGGAAAAGAGAAAAAAGGCAACAAAGAGGAGATAAATGAAAGTGAGAAAGTGGGAGAAATATTGTTTAGGAAAAAAGTAAGCATAGGAATTCTTCCTTATCTGAGAGAGACTATGCTTCCTCAAATCATAAATGTCAAAGACCTGCATCTTCAATTCACTGAGCTACTGAAGAAAGCATTTACTTAACCACATTCTGAATTTACTCTCTACATTGACCAGAAGGAACTTGATCAGTTTGGTTCATTCACACTCTAATCCCCTTTAACATATTTCATGAATTAAATTTGTTCCATGACAATTTCATATCCAACTATAGTGAAGCCTGCTAACTGTCCTCATTCTTTCTTGCCTCCCTTTTATATGAACTCTCTGCTATAAAAGTAACTTTCACAGATTCATGACTTTTGCATTCTCTCTATCTATCTATCTATCTATCTATCTATCTATCTATCTATCTATCTATCTATCTATCTATCTGTGTGTGTGTGTTTCTATGTCTGTGTGTATGTGTGTGAGTGTTGCATGCTCTATTTAGTATAACATTGGAGGTATGTGTGATGGCTGAATTGGAACTATCCTCTGGAACCTTTAAGAGTCAGTCATTTTTGTAACACTGAAGGCAAGGACTCCCTTTGTCCCTGAATGTATATTAGTGGCAAATACTTCAGTATAAAGTGGTAGGAACCCCAAAATTTCTCTTTTATTTATTCCTGAAATATTGAGGGGCCCATTTTTGTGTAGACTAGTAGCAGCAGGCTAGCTGGTTTGATTTCCTGATTGCAATGGTAATGTCTTGCCTACAGAATATGGCAATTTGTAGCTCTTCTTCCTGTCTTTTGCTTTCTGCATTCTATCTGTTCCTCTTTCATAATGTTTTCAGAGCCTTGCAGGGGATAGTATGAGTATCCTACCTAGGGATAGTGACTCATCTATCATTTACTTTTAGCTACTTGTACAGCCATATAAATACTGTTTACTAGCATTTGTCATCTTTACTATGATATGACTTCTGTTCTACTGTCTCTCCATTCTTAAGACATCCTGATGTGAAATATCCTTCTGTATATGTGTTGCTTTTATTGGTTAATGAAGAAAGCTACTTTGGCCAATGACTTTGTAAAGGAAGGCAGGAAATCTGAACAGAGGTATAAAGAGAGAGTAGGTGGAGTTAAAGAGATGCATTGTAGCTGCTGAAGGAAAAAAGATGCTGTTGGAACCTTACTGTATAATCTGGTGATACATAGTTTAATAGAAATGAGATAATTTAAGATATAAGAGTTAGTTAATAAGAAGTCTGAACAAATAGGCCAAACAGTATTGTATTAAAGTGGTTTCTATTTGATTATTTGGGTCTGAGCAAAAGGGAAATGAATCAGCAGTATCCAGTTGCAGCATCCTGTTTCCAATGACTTCTTTCTAATTTTCTGAATAAGGCAGAATCCAGAGTAAAATGCACAAAATTAAAGATTCCCAAATTGTAGATGGATGCTATAAAGAAATACCACACTAGCTCAGATTTGCATATAAAAAAGGGTTATTGATTTAGGGGTAGAATCACAGGTCAGAGTCTTATATCACAGTCCTCTGCATGAATGGGGAGTAGGAACAGAATCTAGCAGACAGAAGCAAGAGAACAATCATGCTTTTTACCTTCGGCAATTATAATATGAGAAATCATGCACAAATGAGTCAATATCTTAAAGACTATTGGTTGAAGGAGCTCCCACAGCACCTCCCCATTTTGTTTAAATAAGAAAGTTCCAAACCCAATACAAAATTATATACACTATGCTAAATGTTTTAACAAACATTCTATCCTAAGGAGTCTAATTCCTTTATTGGAACTGCCTTGGTTTTAAATTTTAGACTGGGCAGGCAAACAGATTACTGTATTACCCCTATTAATGGCACAACTTAAGTCTATAAGAAGCACTTAGCAGTTTAAGAAGTGCTCCTGGACAGTAAAGAATTACAGATAAACAATAGGACATATTCAAACATAAAAGACCTCTAAATGGGTCACAGTGTTGGACAAATATACATAGGCTTGGGAGAGAGAAGAAAAAGAATATAGAGAGGCATAAAATAAAGTTAATGCTTAAAAAAAGGTAAAGACTTTAAAGAGAGAGTATAGACACTCATAGATTATAAGGAGTAAAGAAAAATAAGCCACATAAAAATGGAAAATTCACAGAGAGTCTGGATTATGTGTGTTATTCTGTTTTCTTTGAATTTTTTAACTGTGAAGGAGCTAATTACAGAGATATATTTCATTGTATGGGCTACTAAGCTAAACCAGCATGTATACTGTAGTAATGAGGAGCAGGCCACATTCCCAGTACCTGGCTAGCTTAACTCCCAAAATAATTACACAGAAATTGTATTAATTAAATTACTTCCTGGCCCATTAGTTCTAGCCTCTTCTTGGCCAACTGTCACTCTTGATCTAACCCATATCTATTAATCTGTGTTCACCACGAGGTCATGGCTTACTGGGAAAGCTCTAACCAGTGTCAGTCATGGACAGGAGAATCATGGCTTCTGCCACACTTCCCTTCTTCCCAGCATTCCGTTCTGTCTACTCCACCTACCTGATGTCTGCCCTATCAAAAGGCCAAGGCAGTGTCTTTATTTAACCAATGAATGAGACACAAATATAGAAGGAGCTCCTACACCAGTATGGTATAAAGGTATCATGACTTCAGAATTTGGGTCTAAGAACATGTTCCTTGGGAAAAGAGGTTCTTTTTTTTTTTCACAGAAGATGAGAACCTGTGGATTGCCTCCAGGAGAATATGGTTTCATGGACCAAGACCTCCTGAAAGGTTGCCATGAACACCCTCAAAAACTTACTTTGCACAACTGCTGACTGGAATGAACCTAGCACACAGGATATATCATAAGAAGACCTGATTAACAGTGCCCCAATACAGCATGAAGCAGTTTAGAGAGAAAAAACTATGCCCATGTTCAGAATTATTACTTATAAATGTTCTTATGCATATGAAGAGGAATATAATACTGATATGAATAATTTACATTGGTATAGATCTTGGTTTATTGATGTAAATTTAAGGTCAATCTTGTTATATGTATATTTCTGCTCTTGACTTAGGTGTTGTGATTGTGTAGTTCATTTAAAAAAATGTAATGGTTAAAAAGAAATACAGGTTAATAGATAATCCTCTATAATAGTCAAGTTTGTAGTCATGTTAGTTAGATTTTCTAGATATACAGAGAAGTATTTCAGATGAGGGATTCTTCAAATATTTCAGAGACCTTCAGAATATGGCATTTAAATGTTTTAAAAATTTAGGACTTTTCATGACAGTGAGACATATCTGCTCCTGTCAGCACCAAGCTACTTTGAGAAGAAGATGGGCATTTGGGCAAGAAACTTCTCTTGCCTGGACTGCTTCACTAGACATGCAGTACCCACAGAGAGATGACTGCTGAACTTGCCTGAAGGTGAGATGGTCCTTTGAGGTTCTTGCTTCATGAAAGAGTCTGCGAGACATTCTGCAGGACACAGAAGAAAGTGACTGAACTGTCTTTATATTGTCCTGCTTCATGGAAAAGTCTTCTGGATACTATGGGCCTGTAGGCTGAAGATGGATGCCCCAACAATACAGAAGAACTTTGGGTGAATGTCCAGGCACCGAGATGTCTCTGTCAATTCTAGAGTTTTGGAAGTTGTTTATAATGCATTTCCTGTTTACTTAGCTAATATTATATCCTTCTGGAGTCTTTGATGGAGTTGAAGAATAGATAGATAGTTACTGTTATAGTTTTCCTTAGTTATGATAAAATATAAAGTAGATATAAATATTGTAACTGTAATTCTTACTTGATATCTGTTATATGTAATTTTACTATTTTAAAGCCTTCTTTTTTGTTTAAACAGAAAAGGGGAAATGGTGTAGGAGTTCCTTCTGTTTGTTTGTTGCTTTCATTCGCTAATGAATAAAGAAACTGCTTTGGCCTAGTTGATAGGGAAGAATGTAGGTTTGTGGAAAACACAGAACTGAATGCTTGGAGGAAGAAGGGCAGACTCAGAGAAGCTATGGATCCTCTGCCTGAGACAGACACCAGTTAGAATCTCTGCTAAGCCACTGCCATGTAGCAATACACAGATTGATGGAGATGGGTTAACCTAATATGTAAGTTAGCCAATAAGAAGTTAGAGCTAATGGCCAATCACTGTTTCAGTTAATACAGTTTCTGTGTGGTTATTTCAAGTGTAAGCTAGCCAGGTGTCTGGGACAAACAAGGGGCCGTCCTCCTTACAATAACTAGTCATAAGAGGAAAGTAACCATGAAAATCTAATCTTCAATCCCATTGAAGGCCTGAGAAAGGAGATAATATTACTTGAGTAGGCAGGAAGTGAAATAAAGCAACTTCCAAAATGTACAGTAGATGACAGAGACAATTTGCTATCTGAAAATCACCCTAAGTGTCATTTGCAATTTTGAAGCAACCAACTTTGGCTAAGGTCTAGAGTAACTGACAGAACATTTTTAGAGGCAGAAAAATTTTTAGAACCAAATACCCTGTCTTGGCAAGGTTTGGCAGTCTGTTTTCTTATATCCTGCTTGTTCAATCCAGACACTACACATTTTGTCCATGGTCGAGGCTTAGACAGTTCCTTGCCCCAAAACCAGTTTTATCAAAAAGAAGACATACTCAAGTGGAGTGTCCTTGCTGCTCAACACTATCTCCGAAATAGATTAGTGCACTATCAAGAGTAATCATGGCTCATGACAACAGAATCCTAAATTATTTATATGCCATGTTCTACAGATCCTTGAAGTAGTTGAAGATTACCTATCTATACAGAATAAAATCTCTATGTATCTAGGAAACCTACTTAGTTTAAAAGTTTAGCAAACATGAATGACTATTGACCTATAATAATACCTATATAACTTAATGATTAAGACTTCATATCAGAGTATTAAAATATCTTTAAACAACTGTGCAGTAAAGGAAGACAATGACCTCAAAATGTAAAAAGTGTATAAGTATCTTGATCAGAGGTAGAAATATGTAATGCAATATCATAAATATAACCTAAAATTGTATCAATATACAAAATACCTTAAACAGAAGTAGAAACATGCATGCATACAATATGACAAAATAACTTTTCATAGGTGTACAAATATTGTAAACAGAATAGGAGCATATTCAATATAACAAAATCTGAACTTGTATCAATATACAAAAAAACAAAACTAAATTGCCCATAAATAATAGTTCACAAGTATTCACTTTATTAATCACTATTATTATTATTATTAGTGTCAGTAATAAGTTCACACTAATCTACCTATTATCCTATTAAAATTTTCCTCTTTTTTTCAAGGAGATCTCTGGACCTTCATAATTTCCACTCCAATCCCCAACCTTTATGAGTAATAATCAACCCCTAAATGGTGTTCCTAACCCTGAGGACAAACTTTGTTGGGAGAGGGGATGTAGTCTTCTAGTATTGCTTCCAGCTGCCATGGGGGAGATGTTCTTTTTATGGGATCCTGTAAAAGTAAAATGATGGTTAAGTTTCAGGATTGCTGCTTTGTATGAACTTGAAACAGTCTCTGAGTTTGTTTCAGGATTTTTCTGAAGTTCTTATTTAGAGTTCTGGCCAGAATGTTGTAAGAAGGTGCACCATTTCAGTAGCTGGTACCCCAAAACCAGTCTCATAGTAGCACTATCAGCATCATGACATCATATTGACCAGGTAGAGTCATTGTGGTGGGGCCCTATCTTCTTCCTTGAGACTTCAAAGATTACTGCAGGAAAATCTACTGTTCATTGTGGAAAACTTAAACATTATTCATATAGATGTATATTCAATGAAAGATGCAATATAGACACATGGAGAAAAGAAAAAGATTACCTGCTATAGGAATTGCTTCCACCAATAACCTTTAAGTTACCCATGTCGGGGGCGGTCCTGGGCCCCAAGTTAGACACCAGATGTAGATTGATGCTAAAAAGAAATCTACACTAGCTCGGAGTTGTACATAATAAAGGGTTATTTATTTAGGGGAAGACTCATGGATCATAGTCCTAGATCACAGTCCTCTGCAAGAATGGGGAACAGCAACTGAATCCAGCAGCTGGAAGCAAGAAAGTGAGTGCATGCTTTACCTCAGCTTACAGTATAAGAGACTACCTCCAAGTGGACTAGTATCTTAAAGGCTATAGCTGCAGGAGCCTCCACAGCACCAAATAGTATTCATATGAGGAAGAATGTGTATGATTTGCTTTTCTTCTCTGGGTAACTAACTTGATACAATTTTTGCAATTTCATACATTTAGTTGAACAAAGTTCAGTGATGTATATGTATCATTTGTCAAATAATAGATATTCTTTAAAATTCCTAAATGTGAAGTGAACTTTCTTCTTTGGAACATAGTGATTCCCTCCCATAGTTCTCAACAGAAACAAAGAGTAGAATATGCTTCATAGTTAGCAAAAACTTGGATGAATGAAATGAATGCCAAGGATATTCTGAAGGTCTCACATATTCCCCTCCTGGTATTCTGCACTTGTTTGGGCTCCATTGCTATACATTTAATGAGGAAACAGAATCGGCATCAGGAGAAAGGCACATTTCCTAGGTAATAATTTTGATTTCATAAGTTGAACTCTAAGACTTCTATAACTCACTGCAATCTGCAGATTATTTGTGGTACTATAATCACCAAGCAAAATTCATATCCTAAATAAGCAATTATATTGCATATCAGAGCAAATATTGTGCTCAATAACCTTACTGCTGGCTTCAAGCACTCAATGCCAAATGAGTTGCTTTGTGATTTCCAAGCCTATCTCATAATTTAGTAGAATGTAAACTGATATCAATGAGACATTGATTGGTGAAAGCAGGAAACAAAGCTGAGAAAGAATATTTGGACTAAATTGTTCTGAACTAAACATGTTAAGTTTTTAAGACTTATCTTCATTTGTATCCATTGTAAATTGATTTAGATGATGAAATTGTAATTTCCACACCATTTAATATTGAGTTGGACTAAAAACAAGGAAATGTTAAACAAACATGGCTTTTCTTTTTCACCCAGTTTATTGAAAATATATCCTGATTACAGTTTCCCCTCCCTCTACTCTTTCTAGTTCTCCACACCCCTCCTTCCATCAGAATCTACTCTCTTTCTGTCTCTAATTATAAAATAAATAAGCTTTTAATGGATAATAATAAAATATAACAAATTAAAACATAAGAAAACTTTTTAAAAATTGTATCATTGGAGTTGGACAAGACAAACTAAAGAAAAAGCCAGAGAACATACAAGAACTGGAGTCTCGTTCATTCACATACTCAGGAATTCCATAAAAATAACCCATTCATTTGTAAGTCATAATATTACACAGAGGAACTGCTGCAGACCATTGAAGGCTCTGTGTGTGATACCTCAGTCTCTATGAGTTCATATGTGCATTGATCATGTTGATTAGAGAGCATTGTTTCTTGGTGTCCTCCATCCACTATAGCTGCTACTCCTTTTCTTCCTCTTCTGTGACATTTCTTGAGCTGTGGGGATAAGGATATGATAGATACATCTCAGTTAGGGCTGAGTGTTCTACGATCTCTCATCCTCTGTATAATTTCTGGCTGTAGGTCTCTTTATCTGTTCCCATCTGCTTCAAAAGAAAGCTTCTCTGATGATGGCTGAGCAAAACATTGATCTATGAGTATAGCAGAATGTCATTAGGAGTCAGTCATTTTATTGTTACTTTATATTTTTTTTAGAATAGTAGTGTTTGGTTTTACCCTAAGACTCTGGGCTATCTAGTCTCTGGTTCTTGGTCTTCCAAGCAGTGTTCAGTATGGGTTCCTTCTCCTGGAGTATGTCTTAAGCCAAATCAGATATTGGGTGGTTACTCCAACAAGCCTTGTGCCACCAAAGCTCTAGCATAAACTCCAGACAGCACACCACTTTAGACAGAAGGGTTAGGGCCACCTTAGTATTTATGTTTCTCATTTGGTGACATGCAGAGTATCAAATACCCTAAAAAGGTACAGGTGAAGGCTACATGTAAGCACCAGTTTGACTTCTCCATGTTCAATGAGTCCTGTCAGAGCTGTCTTGAGTAAGAGGGCCTTGCTGTCTGTTTGTGGAGTGTAACCTATTTGTTTTGGCAACACTGCGATTGTTACCCCCATCAGAGCCCTGTAAAAGTAGAATTCCTACCACTTTTAGCAGAATAAAGAAACAAAAAATAGATAGCTAACCTTCCATCCGCACTTTCTCCCTTTTTTAGTTTAGAGAATTGTGTCATTAGACACTCATAGTCATAGAAATAGAAACCTGAGAAATTAAGTATATTATACATTTTATTTCCCATAAATGAAGATAACTAAAAAAGAAGCTTGGACTAGCATAGAATTTGCAAAACACATGAAGTGCTGTATTAACTTTGACACTGTAGGAAACTCTCATAAGGGCTGATTTCTTTCCACAGTGCATACTGTAGAATAGTCATCAAAGAAGAATAAGAGGATATAAATGAAAATGTTAACAGTGGAAAGATTTAATTTAGTGATATCTATCATTTTATGAAAAATACCTTTCTAAATTTCTCTTTAAATTCCTTTGTTTCCCACTTCTAATAGAAAATGTGTTCAAGAAAAGTAATCATCTATTCTGACTTACAAGAAATCTACAACAATATCTGGTCAAGGAGTTTGAACAATAGATTTTCACTTGACTAAATCACTGTATACTTGAATGACCCATGTTATGTGTCATTTTGGAGTCTTTTTCCCTCATCTGCAAAAGGCCAATTTACTATAGTATAATGTACACTTATGTACAGTATGGGTCATGCACAATAATACTTAATATATTTGTCTTAAAATCTTTCAAAAAATAAAACCACACAAATTATATATGTAGATTTTTCTCTTAACATTACAGAGTTCTAATAAAACAAAGGCACAATATTCCTTTTTCTCATTGTTATACCTTCATTTCAGTTGTTGATAGCTGTGTCATGCCCCACTGGGAGAATAAATTCTAAACAGAATGCCTTGACAAATGGTTCCAGACAAGAAAAAAATAGTTTCCTGGAAAGATATCATGAAATCAATGTATCTCCACAAGTTATCAGCTTAATCATTCGTTCTTCTAGTCAAAGGACCCCAGGTGAAATTCTGTACTGTCTTTCTGCCTTCAAACCTCAGAGGCTACTGAGCAACACATTGACCACCAATAGAAGGAAGTAGATCTGGAGGTCTACTTAAATGTAGGGTATTGAAGGTCGAAACAGAAGGCAACAATACCTGTGTCTTAAATGTAATCAATAAAAAAGTTTCTATTCATTTTCTATTTGTATATATTCAGTCTTTTTTTAAAAAACTGGAATAAAATGCAGCAAGGAAAAAACTTTCCTACTGGATAAAGTGCTATTTGCCTTTATAAAACCTCAAAAGTTCTAAAACTAAAATGAAATCTTTTTCTGCTCTAATATTTTCCAGGAAAACACTGTTGGCTCCAAACACAGAAAATAACTTGCACATGAAATTGTTAAAGTATTTTTTCAAGAGCCATAAAAACTTCCTTTTACAAACAGAAAATATCATTTTGCTGCTCCTCTTTTACTCTCAGAATTCTAGAATAATGACTAGTGTGACTTAGCTAAGATTTGGCTACAACTGTCACTTTCCTTGCTTGCCTGGTCTGTCTGACATGCTCCCACAGTTTCATTCTGCTGGAAGGGACACACATTTCTCTTTTTCATAGGACAAAAAAATCATCCTTGATTTTGAAATTGACCTAAAACCATGCAGCTGTTTCTGTAGGAAGAGCTCCTCTAGGATAGTGATGTATGATCTACAGTGACCTCCGTGTGGAACTTCTGTTCTGATCAAGAAGATAATGTGACAATAACTATTTCTGGTTTCTTTAACAGTGTTATGTCTCTAGACACACTCAGTTACTTCTGTGGTCCCATTTATTGCTATCCCAGCTGAGTCCATCTATTATTCCATTTATTTTAAATTAAGACACTGTTTGTCAATCATTCACTCAAGTATTAAGGCTCCCAAACAACTATATAAATAATAATAAAATCTTTACAAACATTCTGTGCATTTAGTTTATATTGTTTTTTGGGCTTGTCTGGTGGAAGGATCTTAATCTTTTAAATTCTTCATATTTCTATTATTTAAAACTTCTTCCCCATGACAAAATCCTCCCACGCACAACAAAAAAGAAAGCAGGAATTATTTTGCCTCACAGTTTCAGAAGTTCTCAATGTTTGACTGGCTGCATGATTTCTGGGCTGTGGTATGCATGGCAGGAAGGAGTGAATGTGGTGACTTCTGAATAACTCAAAACAGCAAGACAAATTAGGTATGGTCCAGGGTGCAACAAATAATGTAAGAAAATCATTCCAGTGACCTACATCCTTCAAACAGGAACTCTCTCTTAAAACTTACAGAAACACCCACAATAGTACCAGCTGTGAACTGAGCCTTCAATCCTTGGTTGCTTCATTTTCAACCTTGTAAGAACATCCTTGCTTCAAACTGATGTGGACAAATTTTCTGCAATAACAATACATATTACTGTTCATGAAAACACTAGATCTGACACACTCCCAGCTCTCATACCTAGATCAGTTGCTAGTGTCTGCTTGATTCAACTTTCAGTAGAAAAAATAAATGGTGATTAAACGTAACACGATCTTTATTCACAGTGGTAAAATACTCATGTGTGCACAATGTTGCTGCTGTTAGGAGCATAGACGGTAAAGTCCTGTAACCAAAACAGGAGAAAATAGGAATGACTCTCAAGAAATGAACAACTGCAAAAAGAGAAGGGACATTTTAAGTGGCTTTTTATATCATAACTATGTTCCTCTAGGTGTACTGAATTACATCAAAGTTATAGACATGACTAAAGAAGCTGTTTGAGAATTAAAGTGTGGCAAATTTGCGAAAGTCTGGATAGTTGGTTGTGTGCAAAAAGAAACTGATGAGGGGCTATCACTGGAAACAAATGAGATCACTTTGTTTAAGGAAAATGTTTTTCAATGTATGAATACAAGACTGCAGTTGTACAAAGGCTCCAAATTGGTTACTAATTTTAAACACTAGGAGTGAGGCTAGAGGTGAGAGTGAAAGAGTTTCAGAAACTAGAACTGCTACTACATAAATAGCTTGATATGAGACAGGAGATATCAAAGGTATATCAGTATGCGTGTGTTTACATCTAAATCAAAATCCGTGCTGGATATTCTAATTATAATAACAGGTCTGTATCAGCTAAGAAAATTGATGAGGTCGATTAGACAAGGAATTTAGGAAACATTATCAAAATACTATGCTTAGAGGAGAGAATTTCCTGACTCTGCCTCTGGTATTGGATGCTCATTTAATAAAATCCAAGAGCAGTAGAATAAAATTAATAGAGACAAATAACAAATCACAAATTAAGCCCTAGTTTGATATACTCTTCCAATAATGTTAATGGAAATGGTTTTATTAGATGCTTATGGGATGATGTCTGAAGATTTTGCTTTTTCCTTACCAATAGGACAATTTTGCGTTAATATTCATTTCACTACAGCTGCAGTAGGCTATTGCAAGGGCACCAGGGTATTTCCTGACGCCACACGTTAGCTGTACAGCATAACCACAGAATAGGTCAATAGTATAAGTTATGTTACATCAAGTTATGACTCTGCCACAGTCAGGAAATTAAAAGCACAACTATCTTTGACTATATTTATCCAAGCCATTCACCAAAAAACATCAGAAACAATGAGGAAATTAACCTAAAACTCTGGAATATCAGAAGGTATTGTGTGAAGGAGAAATAATGAATGATTTACTACCAGTAATATGTTAAAAGAAAATAATTCAAGTGAGGAAAATATAAACTTAAATTAAATGAGATATAAAAGATATCGACAGAATTATGAAGTTTCAGGCAAGGAAACTGCCTCATTGTGAACTAAAGGTCAAAGTGAGATTAAGTTATAAAGATTTTGAGCAATGATAAATTAAAACCTCCCAATTTCAGTGTGTCAACAATGCCACCATTCAGCAAGTTTCCTGATCTGATTTAGAGTTCATCTCCAAATCTGAATTTTCAGTTTTGTAGCCCCCTAAAAGGGGAACTCCACCAAGACCTTAGGAAGCATAAGAAAAGTTAGAGGGAGAAAAGAAGAGGACAATATTAAGCTGATTAATGTCAAGTTAAACAAACCAGAGATTATTTTTAATTTTTATTTCATTACTTTTTTATTTTGTGTTTATATATGGGAAGCATATGCCTTGCCTACACTTCCTGTCTGCCTACTGGCCAATCAGCATCTTATTAAACCAGTACAAGTGACAAATCCTTACAGGGTACAAAGACATTATCCCACAGCTATGGGGAGGTATGCCACAGTGCTTGTGTGAGGTCAGAGCATGACTTTTTACAGGTCAGTTGTCTTCTTCTGCAATGTGAAAACTGGGATTGAACTCAGGTTGACTGTAACTGATATACAAGTAGGTAAGTATATATCTTACATCATTTTGATTATCATTCAAAACATCAAAGAGTTGTGGAAATAGAAAGCAATTGTTGAAATATTTTAAGTTTATTATAAAAACAAATTATTTTTAATGCTAGATACTTAATGTGACCTCTATGGTTATTTTGTTAACTTTTTTATTGGTTATTTTGTAATATACTTTGACTGTTTAGAATCACTGCTGTGAATTTCATGCTTAGTATTTGAAATAAATGTTAAGAAAATAAGGCTTAGTGTTAAGTTGTTTAAACATAATGAAGTAACTAACATATAAAATCTTACTTTGAATCTCTCAGAAAATGCATGATGTGTTATTTTTAGGCATAAAATATAGAAGGTACAGACATCACCCACAGTTGGCTTTCTTTTTTGTGTCCCTGGGGATTGAACTTGAGACTACAAACATGGTAAGGCAGCCAGTTATGCCTCAGCTAGAATCCTAACCACCATTCTTCAAAGAAGACTCACATAAACTTGTAACATGGGCATTGCAGGATTCATGTGGTTTCCCCATATGGGCAGTTCTGGAAGCAGAGGTAAAGGCAGTGGATTCACTAGTGGCTCACTCCTTATACACACAGCATCTCTCTACAGACACATGGAAGCTGTGTAGGTATGACAGATTACGATTTGACTAGAGGAATGACATTGAAAAAGAAACAGGTACCAAATCTATAGCATGAACAATAAAAACCCAGAGTCAGATTTTGGAGTGCAACCCCAAAACCAGAAAATCAAATCAACCAAGCCACTAGAGAAGTCTCATTTAACTGAGTCTGGGCAGCCACAAACTAAGAAAACTAAGCCTCTCTCTCCTCCCATTTTATATTCCTTCTAGTTCTGAGATCAAGGACGTGTCAATCCCTAATACTGGGAGAAAAGGTATAGGCCACCACCACCTAGATTGTTTTCTGCATTGATATTTTGTAGCCTAGGGTTACTTTGAGTTCACAGAGACCCATCCAACTCTGTCACCCTAATCCTGGGATTAAAGATGTATGTCACCATTGCCTGGCCTCTAGTAACTAGGTTTGCCTCTGGTCCTCAGGCAAGATTTATTTATCAAATTACAATTAATATATTGCTACACAAATCCTCATTCTATGTAGTATTTTTAGGGCAACTATAAAGTATACTGGGGTGAAGCATGATTAATAAAATCTCAGAGAGAGATATTGGGGTTCAACTTGAAGACCATAAAAACAGAGCAGCAAGCCACTTGATCTTACCTCTACCTCAGTCTGAAATGGCGATCCTGCCTCCAGGAACCTCAAAATGATACTGTGTCTGAGAGCTGTCTACTCCTGTCTTATAATCTTCTCTAGTTCTGAGATTAAGGGCGTGTACTACTACTGCCTGGTTTCTTGTGGAAAGTTAGTATGACATCTGGTATTAGAGATGTATGTTATTGCTCTCTGGTCTGTAAGGCTGGCCAGTGTGTCTGTTTTACTTTTCTGATCTTCAGGCAAGCTCTATTTATTAAAATACAAATGAAATGCCACTATACTTCTCCTTTGTCTAAAATAAAAAAGAAGGCTGTAACTAATATAAGAAAAACTATATACCATAAGTAGAATAACTATATACAATATATACAGGTAATAAATACATCAACAATTTCTATTTCGTTTGCATATGACAAATTCAGAGAAAATACTCCATATCTACCCAATCTTGGTGAGTCAAAAAGTCTTGTTGCTAATTTACTTTCTATCATAATTTGCTTTCTGTGTCAGGTAAACAATGAAAACTATAACTATAACTATTTAGTATTCAACCCCTCAGAGACACAAGAAGGAAATAGTATTAACTGAGTAAGCAGAAAGTGCAAGTGAGCAAATTCCAAAAAGAATTGAGTAATGACAGAAGTTCCACAGCAACATTGGGGCATCCATCTTCAGCCTACAGGTCTCACATATCTGACAGACTTTTCTGTGATTATTCTGAGGAGCTATCCCTTCTAGACTTGACAATATTTGGCACGTTCTTTTGGGTGCTGCTTGTCTAATTAGGACAGCATACTGTCAGCAGTCAAGGTAGGGGCATTTTCTTGCCCAGTGGCTTACTTTTGTCACAAAGAAAGTAAACTTCATGTGGAGTTTCGTCAATGCCCATCATCTTCTCTGAAGTAGATTGGGTCTTACCAGGAGCAGACATGTCTCATTGTCATAAAAACAAAGACCTAGGTTATTAAAACATCTTAAATGCCATATTCTGTAGATCTCTGAAGTATTTAAAGATGACCTGTCTATCTAAAATGTATTTTTGTTTGACCTTCAAAACATACCTAATATGACTACAAATTTGATTATATTAGGTGATTAACTACTAACCTCCATTTTCTTATTATCCTAAATAGTTGTTAATAATACTTTTCAAGGAGTAGAAATTTGTATTTCATTGTTAAATGGGTTATATAGGTACAATACATTGAAAAAGAGTAAAAATGTATGTTCTAACAAAATTAATCTCAAATTTATTACCAATATACAAAATTTGTATACAATATACAAAAGCCCAATCCAATGTAAAACATTTAAAACTACTACTTGCTTTTTAAAAGTAGATTCAATAATCTACCCTTATATCATAGCTATATCCCCCCTTTTTTCAGAACAAGAACCTTGAATCTAATCACTTTCATTTAGATTTTTTTTCCTGAACATTACCCATAACACCTTGTAACCACACTCTAAACAAAGACAAACATCCATAATCCATTTTGGGGGGAATGTCAGTGCAGTTTTCTAGGCTACTTCTTGCTGGTTTGAGGGCATTGATAATCTTATGGGGACCCAAAGAAAACTTAGGATTATGGTCAAGTCCTGACTGTGAGGCTGGATCATGTCAGCCAGCTGCCTTGCAACTGTTCTGGATATAGAACTTAGAGCCAACTGCAACAGAAGTGCTCTAAATGATGGATCATCTGGGATATCCACTCCTACTGGAGATTTTTCAGTGGTCTTCCTTGATCAAATCTTCTTTTCTTAACCCAGAATGAATCCACAGCCTCTCGCTTTCTGTGGAAACAAAAACGAAACCTCTACTCCAAAGTTACTTATCTTGTGACTTAAATTTTTAAGTCAGGGCATTTTCAAAATATATAGGTTGGATTAATCCATTAGCATTTATAATCAAATATCTTTTAGCACTTGTTGCTCCTTCCTCAGCAATCAAACAAGTCAAATACAACAAATCACATACAGTATCCAGATTCTCTGTATATTTTCCATCTTTCCTAAGCCAGGGTGGATAGGACCTGGGAGCACTAGTTTTTCTCCTGAACCCAGGTGACTAGGTTTGGGTTCCATTTCCTAGAGCTGTAATACCAGTCCAAGATCTGGCCTGGGCTGGTGGCTAAAAATCCTCAGGCAAACTTTTTTTTTGAAAATTTTGCCCAAAAGTTGGGTGCCAAATTAAGCACAATTATATAATCTCAGAGAGAGAGATTGGGGTTCAACCTGAAGATCAGAAAAGCAAACCAGCCAGCCACTGGATCTTACCTCTACCTCAGTCTGAAATAGCAAACCTGCCTCCAGGAATCTAAGAATGAGACTGTGTCTGAGAGCTGTCTCCTCCTGTCTTATAATCCTCTCTAATTCTAAGATTAAGGGTGTACACCACTACGGTATGGTTTCTATAGCAAGCTAATGTGACTGCTGGGATTCAAGGTGTGTGTCATTGTGGCTGCTGGGATTAAAGGTGTGTGTCATTGCTGCCTTGTCTGTAGCCTGGCCAGAGTGTCTGTTTTACTTTTCTGATCTTCAGATAAGCTTTATTTATTAAAATACTAATGAAATACCACTACACTGGGGAAGAGTTCATGGAAGGTTGTAGAGGATGTTAGAGTAGACTGAAGAGGAGGAGAGATAAATCTTTGTATGCATGAAGCCAAGTGACATTTTTCTGCATATTTTCATGTCTTGTACTTGTCATGTAACATATTATCATATAACTGTTGTGATATGAATAAGAATTTCATCCTTCAGATCATGCATTTGAATACTTGGTCCCCAGGTGCTTGAACTGTTTGGGAAGGAAAGGATTAGCAGGTGTAGCATGGAGGAGGAGAAGGTGTGTCACAAGAGAAAAACTTTGAGTGTGAGGGCTAAATTTGAACTAATCTAAGATTACTCCTCTTATGTCTTCTCCATGATCTCAAGTTCAACCAAGTTCCCAGAATGAGTCCAACTCCAATCTAGGTATGACTGATGTGAGTATTATTGATGATAGCCACTAACCACATGGCTAATTCAGCTACCGACCACATGTCTCAACCATGTCTCATCTATTTTAACTACTCTACTCTTCAATTCTGTACTCCCCCTCACAACAACATATCAGGTTAAACATCAACTGCCACAAGACCTTCTGATGAGGCTTGTAACCCACTTTGGTTTTGACCCTCATTTGTGGGTTTCCCTTTGTAAATCTTATCTGTGAAGGCTCAAGGCAGTTCTCATTTTCCTGAGTGCTGAGTTACTGCCCAAATCAGGACTTGCTTCAATAAACCCCTTTGTATTTGGATCAGATACGGGCTCTGTGGTGGTCTTGTTTAGGGGTCTCACAACATGGGCACAGCATGAGGTTTCAGAAGCTCACAGTATTCCCAACTACTTCTCTCCACCTTTAGTGAAATGCTTATGCATCAGGATATATGTTCTCAGGTACTGTTCTAGTGCTATGCCTGCCTACTGGTGTGTTCCTTGCCACTGTGCTAATGGACTCTGACCAACCATCTGAAAGCATAAGTTCTAAATTCACTCTTTTATGATTTGCCTTGATTATGGTGTCTTCTCACAACAGTAGAAAAAACAACTATGATGATACCCTTCATCCTCTGATAAAACCAGATTTTAAAAATAATTTTAAAACACTGAAAGTCATCATTTTCAATTATAAACAATGAGAGCTGCAAACTACTCCTGACGCAATTATTGAAAACTCCCATACTTACAATCATCAAAATGTAGTCAGGGCACCTAAAAGTCAGCCTTTGGGGTTGAGACTAAAACCACCATATTACTTGATATTATTAATAATATTATTATTAATTATCACTGTAACATTGCTAAGGCCTTTAATTGAATAATGAAATAATGAAATAGCCTTGCAAATAGATGAGCATTATCAGTTTGGTCATAAATACTTGAAGAGCATAGCTTTGAAAGAATAACCTTAATGCATCTAACAAGTTGTATAATTCTACTCATTTATGGCATAAGAATCACAAGACATTTTAATGACAAGACTAAACTTTTTTTTTTTAAGAAATAACTGTTTTGGTGGGAGATGGGGAATTGAGGGTGTACAAAGTATACTGTCTTAGTGTTACAACTGCTGTGATGAAACATCATGACAAAATTGACTTGGGGAGGAAAGGGTTTATTTGGCTTACATGTCCATATTGTAGTCCATCATTGAAGGAAGCCAGGTCATGTCAAACAAGGCAGGAACCAGGAGGCAGGAGCTGTTGTAGAGGCCATGGAGGGGTGCTGCTTATTGGATTGCTCAAGTAAGAACACCACATCTGTTACAGCAGCTGCAATCAAAGTCAATACCTCATTGAGTTTCTTTTTTTTGGGGGGGGAGCTTGGGGGAGTGGGAGGGTGGAGATGGAGGATGGGCAGATATTGGAGCAGGGAAGAAGATATCTACATTAAGGGAGCCATTTTAGGTGTGGCAAGAGACTTGGCTCTAGTGGGGATCCCAGGTGTCCATGGGGATGTCCCCAGCTAGTTCCTTGGGCAGCAGAGTAGAGGGTGCCTAAACTGGCCTTTGTCCCATAGTCACACTGATGATTATCTTGAATATCACCATAGAAATTTCGTCCAATGGATGGAGATAGAGACGGAGACCCACATCCACATCAGGGCAATGGACTGAGCTCCCAAGGTCCAGTTGAAGAGCAGAAGGAGGGAGAAGATGAGCAAGGAAGTCAGGACCGCGAGGGTTGGTCCACCCTCTGAGAAAGTGTGCCTGATCTAATAGGAGCTCACCAAATCCAGCTGGACCGGGTCTGAATGAGCATGAGATCAAACTGGACTCTCTGAATGTGGCTGCCAATGGGGGCGGACTGAGAAGCCATCGATAACGGCAGTGGGACCTGTCTCTTCTGCATGTATTGGCTTTATGGGACCCTAGTTTACTTGGATGCACACCTTCCTAGGCTGGGATGGAGGGGGAGGGCCTTGTACTTCCCACAGGGCAGGGTACCCTGCCCTTTCTTAAGGATGGAGGGGAAGGGAGGAGGGTTAGTGGGGGAGCGGGAGGAGAATGGGAGAAGGGGGGAAGTGTAAATTTTTGAATGGAAAATAAAAAAATTAAATTAAATTAAAAGAAATTTTAAAAAGTTACAAAAATATACACAGTTGCTGACCTTAGCACCTATGGGTTTTAAAATATACCTAAATAAATGAACAAACAGCTGTTTGCTGTTTTTTGTCCCATAATTACTTTTTACATTTATATTAAAGTTACTTCTTATTCAGAAAAAGAGACTAAACTTTTATTGCACTTCCTTCTTAACTGAAATCCAAATACTTTGTTTAAAAGTTAAGAATACAATATGTGCAATTCTTTGTGCAATAACATGCTTGCTTTCTATATAAAACAATCTATTTCTATTGATTTTTTGCCTTAATATTCTCTAAACCAATTTCCAAGCTCACTAAAGCACAAATTTAATATTGTAAGGTATTTAGAACATCACTATCCAGACCTAAGATATATTTCTCTTTATATTTAAGTGTGTGTGTGTGTATGCATGCAGAAGTTGGAGTATTTGTTTTATATGTATACACACACACACACACACACACACACACACACACACACACACACTTAAACATCAGTCTTAACATTTATTTTTTGCCAAATATACAACATCTACTAATGGCATTAACACTAATCTTAGTCATTTCAGCACTTTCATTGGTAATTTGTGGGTTTTAGTAAAATGACGACAGTAAGCAAAGAAGACAAACCACCCAGTGGTTGTATACAATCCCAGGACAACACCACATGGTGGGAAAGTGAATTAACCTGTTTGTCATGAAAATGTAGAAGGGATAGTTAACTTATGTGGCATTAAAATCAGTCTCACCTTGTATATAAGAATAAGTATACAAGAATAAGTATATATTAATAAGTATATAAGAATAATAAGTATATATTATGAGTATATAAGAATAAGTATATATGTATATAAGAATAACTGATTATCATTTCTATATTTATAATGACGTGAAGAGAAAGGTCATATTTAAATATGTACTGAATTTGTCACAAAAGTCACTAAACTCATCTGAGGCATAATCAAATTCATTTTGTTATAATCTTTGAGTGACTATCCACATCAACATTGCAACCAGCGCATAGTAAATAAGTTTATGTACATATTTCAATAGTATTTTGAAAATCATAAAGCTTGTACTTAGAATGTCATGATAGTGGGCATTTCCTTCTGCTGTACCTCAATGAATTAATATGAATTATTTCAGGGTTTTTTGAAAAGATATACCAAGTATATTGAGCTCCAGTATTGTTAATATTAAGTGCAAAGAAATGTGTGTGTTTGAGTGTGAGCATATACAACCATTTATTCCAGTCTCCTTTGTCATTATTTCATCAAAATAATTGTATTCTGTACATTTAATACTGAAAAGAAATATTTTACTTTCCTAAAGCACACTTATAGTTTTTCTTCTAAAATGCTATTAAATTATTGATTAAAAATCAAAGATTTAAATTATAATACTTGATATAAAAATGCCTATTCAAAATTAAATGTATACTAAAAGAAAACACACTTAGATAAGTGGATATTTTCTCTGTGTTTTTCATGCCTTCACTGTGGTTTTTGGACCATGCAAAAGTAGAAAAATTAAGATTTCGGTTAAAACCAAAGTCACTTGGTTTAACTAAAAACTTAAAATTTGGAGACTCTTCTCAAAGATGATTTTTTTTCATTAAGACAAGCTTTAGTGTGTGTGCATGTGTGCAGAAATGTGAATACTTTTATGCCACAGGGTGTTTGCGAAGGTCAGAGTAGAACATTTGGAAGTAGATTTTCTCACTATGGAACCCAGGGATCACATTCACGTCCTCAGCCTTGCACCGGAAGAACTTTCACCTGCTCATTCATCTCTCCAACCCTAAGACACTTTGTATAAAGGCTTTCTTCTTATCTAAAAGAATTGGCAAAGAAACTGGGGAATGAGCCTTCAGATTAAAAGAAGCCATGTAACACTGTATAGGCACACTCACCCACACACCCACACACACACACTCTATCTCCCACACACAACTTGAATCCATTCATATTTAGTTGTAATATGAGAGAGAGAGAGAAAGGGAAGCAAGGCCGGAGTGAGGGAGGGAGGTACAGACAGACAGAGATAGGCAGAGAGGCAGACAGACAGACAGAAAATATATTGAGCAGGAAAAATGCAGATTTCAAGCAAATTATTTTAGAGCAGATAAACTTAAACATCAAGTCCATCTTACACACACATTCACATGCCCAGATTGAATCCATTCACATTTAGCTGTAATAAGCAGTTCCCTAGAATTAAGCGGGTGCCCCAATACAAGAAGCATGGCTTATATTATGGTTCCCAGTACAGTTTTTCAAAATACTTTTCCTTTAAAATATCTTTTTTCCTTCATCAAAACTATGATTTACAGTTACAAAGAATACCCTCATTCACTATTCCTGACAGTATAGAGTGGTGTAGCAACCATGGAAATCAGCTGACAGGGTTCTCAAATTATTAAAAACAGAACTGCCAAATAATCTACCTATCCCACTCCTGAGCACCTACCCAAAGGACTCCACACCACACTTCAGAGATACTTGTACACCCATGTTTATTGAAAATTTTTTCACAGAATAAAAAGGAAATGCAAATAGCTTAAATGCCCATTGGAGGATGGGTAGAAAATTAAACACATATGCACAATGAAATTTTATCAGGTTATGAAGACAATGCAATTATCAAGTTTGAAGGGAAAATGGCACTGTAGATCATTAAGTGGGTTCAGAAAGACAAACACAAAATGTTTTCTTTTTTTGCTTTTTTTTTTCAAGACAAAGTTTCTCTGTAGCTTTGGTGCCTGTCCTGGAACTAGCTCTTATAGACAAGGCTGGCCTCGAACTCATAGAGATCTGCCTGGCCTTGCCTCCCAAGTGCTGGGATTAAAGGCATGTGCCACCACCACCTGGCCCAAAACGTTTTCTATTATATATGTGTACTAGTTTCTAATTGGTGTGTGCATGTGTATGTATATGTGTGTGCGTGAGTGTGTGTGTGTGTGTATCTGGGATGGATGGTGATAGAAGGTGGGTAATTAGGAAAGACCCCATTAGAATAGGCAGAAACATACTTCATGAAAATGTGGTGGGGCAAAATATAATTTCACACATGAAATTATAAGCGATCATGTGGGGCAGTGAGATACCAAAAGGTTGAGTGAAAGGGAAGAATATACTGAAGAATAATAGGGTAGAAAGAAATAAACAAAGGTAAGGATGTATCAAATTTCCATAAAAGGGGTTTGGAGATATGCCTCATTGTTGAAGAACTCTCGCTGCTCCTCCAGAGGGCCAGATTTCAGTTCCCAGCATCTGTTAGCAGCAATTAAGATTCGCTCTTCTGATTCCTGAGGCACTGACAAAACATGGCATAAAGATGTGGCACATACGCATAAATGAAAATGCTTACTAAATATAAATAAAATCTTACTAAATATAGTAAAGAAAATTGTTCCTTTGTAAGTTAACTTAATAAGAAAAAATAAATGTCCTCTTTCCCCTATTAAATTTTGTATCACAAAAATGAGGTTAAAGAATCTTGTGACAGGAGGGATTCTCTATGGCTGCCTTACTCTAAAGAGAGACAACACGTTCGTTTTCTGGCTGCTTAGACCCAAATATTCACATAGATATTATATTAATTACCACAATTTTCGGCCAATGACTCAGTCATATTTCTCACTAGCAATTACATCTTGAACTAACCCATTGCTATTAATCTGAATATCACCATGAGGCTATGGATTAATGGAAAAGGCTCTGGCTCGCATCTTTCTTTCAGCAGCTAGATGGCATCTCTCTTATTCTGCCTACTCTCTCTGTATCTGTGTTCAGAATTCCTAACTGTCTTTGTTCTGCTAAGCCATTGGCCAAAACAGTTTTATTCATTAACCAATAAAAGCAACACATATACAGAAGGACATCAAACATAATCATCCCTTTTCTGTCTAAATAAAAATGAAGGTTTTAACTTTAACATGGAAAAATTACATATAATAAAACAATTATCAAGCAAGAATTGTAATTACAGTATGTAGTCCATTTACATTTGGCAAGTTAAGGATGATATCACCTATCCTATCTTTTTGAGTCTAAAGTTTTATATATAATTTCTCTTTTATCATAACTAAAAAAAAACTATAAATATCTGTCTTCAATTCCCCAAAGACATCAGAAGGCTATAATATTACCTAAGTAAACAGGAAATGCATTGTAAGCAACTTCCAAAGTTCTAGAATTGACAAAGACATCTGGCTACCTGAATAGTCAGCAAAAGTTCTTCTCTAATGTTGGGGAATCCATCTTCAGCCTGTAGGCCCATAGTATCTGGTAGATTTTTCCATGAAGCAGGAAATTTGTCTTGGCAGTTCATCAGTCCCTTTCTTCTGTATCCTTAAGAATATCTGGCAGTTTCTTCTGTGAAGCAGGAACCTTGAAGAAACAACCTATTTTTTGGAATGTTCGGCATTCACTTTTTTGTGGGTCCTGCATTCCAGTACATCAGCATGCCATCAAACAGCCCAAGCAAGACCCATTTCTTTCCCAAATGGCTATCATTGTCACAATGAAGACAAAATCCATAATGAGGCTCTTCATTTCCCATCAACCTCTCTGAAGTATTGGTGCTGCCAAAAGCAGATGTGTCTCAGGGTTGAGAAAAGTATAAGTTTTTAAAATATTTTAAATGCCATATTCTATATGACTTTGAAGTATTGAAGATTATCTAACTGAAATATATTTCTGTATATATAGAAAACATAACATGATTACAGTTTGACTATTATAGATGACTATCTAATAATCTGTATTTCTTAATCATAAATTACATTTTTAAATGAGCTGCCCAAGCATAATACCTAAAACAAGAACAGAAATACATCTACACCATGTAACAAAAATCAACCTTAAATAAGTATCAATAGACCAAGATCCATAACAATGCAAAGTATTCATCTCTATATCATATCTTCCTTATTTATTTAGAAAGTAACTGTGACCATTAATCATATAATCAACCCCTTTTAAATAAAAATAAATATTTATAAGCAGTTGTTTTGAGAATTTGGGCATTTTTCTCTCCTAACTGCTTCTTGCTATTTGATTGGTGAATTATTTTTAGGGATTTATGGAACCTTTCAGTGGGTCTTGCTTAATCAAACCACATTAGCCTGGAAGAATCCATAGGTTCCCATCATCTTTGGAGACAAAACCAGAAATATTTTGCAAAGTAAGATATCCTTAGACTCAAATTTTGAAGTCAAGATATCTTTAAAATATATATGTTAATTTAGCTTTTAGCTTAATAGCCCAAAGGATCCAATATCTCTATTCAGTCAAAAAATTCAAAGAAAGAGTAATAATAAACATAATCCAGACTTTCTGTGTATATTCCAACTTTACATGGCTTATTTTTTTTTACTCCTTTAATCTGTGACTGTTGTAAGGAGGCCTCTTATCAGTTGTTACTATTAACTATTAGCATTACTATTAACCAATGGTATTCACAGCATACAGAGAGGATCACACATCACCTCCCCTTTTCTGTTTAAATAAAACAGGAAGGTTTTAACTTTAACATAAAACTATATATAATAAAACAGGTATCAAGCAAAAATTACATTTACAATATTTACATCTAATAATTTCTATCCATTTTTCAACTCCATCAAAGACTCCAGAAGGATATAATGTTACCTAAGTTAACAGGAAGTGCATGTAAGCAACTTCCAAAACTCTATGACAGAGACATCTCGTTACCTGGACAGTCAACCAAAGTTCCTCTGTAACATTGGGGCATCCATCTTCAGCTTAGAGGCCCATAGTATCTGGAAGACTTTTCCATGAGGTGGAAATTTCAAAGACAGTTCTACATATATTGGCATTTTGCCAGTTACTTTCTTCTGTGTCCAGCAAAATGTCTCACACTCTTTCATGAAGCAGGAACCCTCAAAGAATGTCTCACCTATAGTTAAGTTCAGCAATCATTTTTCTTCAGGTCCTGCATTTCCAGTTCATCAAGCAATCCAGGCAAGAGAAGTTTCTTGCCCAAATGGCTAACCAACACCACAAGAAGCCTCTTTGATGTCCATCTTCCTATTGAAGTAATTGGTGCTGCCAGAAGCAGACGTGTTTTATGTTCATGAAAAGTCATAAGTTCTTAAACATTTTAAATGCCATGTTCTGTAGTCTTTGAAAGATATGAAGAGCACCTATCTAACTGAAATATATCTCTGTACATCTAGAAAATCTAACTAACATGACTATAAGCTTGACTATTAATAGATGACTCTCTATTAACCTGCATTTTTTAATTATACATTACACTTTTACATGAGCTACACAAACACAATACTTAAATCAAGAGCAGAAATATACATATACACAGTATAAAAATTGACCTTAAATTTGTATCAATAAACCAAAATCCACACCACTGCAAATCTCTATAGCATAACCCCTTTTAAATGTAAACAAACATTTATAGACAATATTTGGGAATATGGGCATAGTTCTGTCCAAACTTCTTCTTGCTGTTTATTGGGCAAAGTAATTTTTTGAGGGGTGTTCAAGGCAACCTTTGGGGGGGTCTCGATCTTTCAAACCACACTAGTCTGGAAGGATTCTATAGATTCTTATCTTCTGTGGAAACAAAAGAAGAACCTCTTTTCCAAAGCAACATATCCTTAGATCCATATTTGAAATCAAGATACCTTTAATATATATATTTATTTAACATATATATATATATTTAATATATATATATGTATATATATGTGTGTGTGTGTGTTGTGTTAGCTTAGCAGCCCATACAATGAAATATGTCTCTGTACTTAGCACAGTCAAAAAATTCAAAGAAAACACTATAATATACATAATCCAGACTCTTTGTGAATTTTCTATCTTTACAAAGCTTATTTTTCTTTCTGTACTCTGTCTCTTTAAAGACTACCATTTTTAAACCACTTACTTCTTTTTATAACTGTTTATATATTTTCCTTTCTCTCCCAGGCCTACGTACATTTATCCAACACTGCAGCACATTTATAGGTCCTTTTTTTTTAAAATCTGGACTTGTCTTTATTGCATATCTGTAATTATTTTCTGACCAGAAGTGCTTCTTAAAACGCTAAGCACTTAAGAATCTAAGCTGTGACATTGCTAGGGTATATACGGTACTTTCTACTTGTCTTTCCCATTCCACCATGGCAGAACTGCTTGCCACTTCTGAGAGTCACGCACACTGCCCCACTTTCAGGCACACAGCCATTCCATGTTGTTATTAAGCAAGTTGTAGAAGTCTTCTCACAGACCCCACTCAAATGCTCTGTAGCCAGACCTCCAGAAGGAGTCAGAGTTCAGGCTGACAGCATGGTCCAGATGGCCAGCATTTCAAAACTGCGACTTTTTTCCTGCTACCACTGAATCAGAAAAACCTCTCTTAAAGGAGCCACATCATGCTGCCAGAAAAATGCTTGCTACCAAGAAGAAATGATTCACTCTGTAATTTTGTTTCTAGGATTCCTTTTCAAGCTTTTAAAGTTTTATGTGGATTTTAGTCCACCATGCTATGCACCAATTTGTTATAAGGAGGCTGCTTGTTGGTTCCCAGATGCTTAGCCCCAAAATAATCACACAGAAACTATATTAATTAAATCACTGCTTGGCCCAATAGCTCTAGCTTCTTCCTGGCTAACTCTTACACCTTAATTTAACCCATTTCCATTAATCTGTATTTCAGCACATGTCAGTGGCTTACTGGGTAAAGTTCCATCTGGGTCCAGTGGGGCTACATGACCTCTC
>PVIU01021885.1:0-30585 GCA_004026605.1 Ondatra zibethicus
GCAGCCCGAGCCCCTCATTACTACATTAGAGTTCCAGGTTGAGGATACCGTGCAGTGGGGAGGCATTGCCTATCACACATGGTAGGTTCTGGGTTGAATCGCCAGCCCAGGAAAACAAGCAAATAAAAAGAACTGGGCCGAAGCGGGTCTCAGGCGGAGCACTTGAGAGCTCCTTGTGAGAGCTTTGAGTTGGTGATGTTGGGGGGATTGTGACTGTCTTGAGATGAGAGTTCATGTATCCCAGGTGGGCCTCAAACTCTCTATGTAGTTAAGGATGGCTCTGAACGTCTGATGCTCCCATATCCACCTTCCAAGGGTTGTTTTTAAGGCCCTGTACCACTATATACAGGTTATGCTGTGCTGGGATCCAACCCAAGCCTTTAGGCACACTCAGCAGAAACTGAACTACATCCCCCGCCCTGGGAGGTGCTTTTCAGAAAGGAGGAGCTGCTCATCGTCTTGAGGTAAGGCAGGGTGGCCAAGGATGGCATGAGGGGGCCACTCACCTGGATGGATGGGAATGCCAAGCCAACGATGAAGTTGGTGAACCAGTGCACGGCCCCATCTACCGTGAATGCAGCCGTCCGAGAGGACTGCAGGACGATCTCTGTCCTCACCACTGAGGGGACGGGACCTGGGTGGAAGGAAGGTTCAGATGGCCCTGAAGGCTGCTAGGATCTCACTTTGAACCTCAGACCCTTGGATCACCCTGCTGGGACTGGGGGCTGAAAAGAAACTCCATTTTTATCCTCAAACTATGGCAGAGGGTTGGAGAGCTTCAGCTGGATGCTAGCAAAGGTTTGTGGCAACCCAGCAGAAGGAAAGCTTCTCAGGGTCCTCACAGTGCAAATCCTCTCCAGCCCTTGCTCCATATTGGCCCAATTGTGAAATTCTGTGCCCCGTGAGCTCCTGGCTTGCACATTGCTGTCCCTTGTCGTGAGTATGGGCACAGTGGTGCCAGGTCTTCATTTCTTTCTCAGCTGTCTCCTTAGTTCTCCCAGAAAGAGTCTTGTCTCAAATGTCTATAACTGTATTTTCCCCTAATTGTTATACAGAGAAACCCTGCCTCACAAAACCAAAACAAACAAACAAACAAACAAAAAGCTAAAAGCCAAGCCAAAACAAACAAATGCACAAAAAACAAAACAAAGAGAAAAAAAAGGACAGCAGAGCTGCACAGGTCAGAGGATGAGCGGTCTGAGGGCAGTGGTGCAGGAAGGACTGGAGGGCAGTCCCCAGTCAATGAGCATTTGGCCAGCACCAGATGTGTGTCAGGCTGCAGAGACTGGTGTAGGTAGAGGAGGTGTGCAAGGACTCACTGGGCCCCATGGGATGTCCCCCATCAAGGTGTGCAAAGACTCACTGGGCCCTATGGAATGTCCCCATCGAGGTGTGCAAGGACTCACTGGGCCCTATAGAATGTCCCCATCAAGGTGTGCAAGGATTCACTGGGCCCTATGGAATGTTCCCCATCGAGGTGTGCAAGGACTCACTGGGCCCTATGGAATGTTCCCCATCGAGGTGTGCAAGGACTCACTGGGCCCTATGGAATGTTCCCCATCGAGGTGTGCAAGGACTCACTGGGCCCTATAGAATGTCCCCATCAAGGTGTGCAAGGATTCACTGGGCCCTATAGAATGTCCCCATCAAGGTGTGCAAGGACTCACTGGGCCCTATGGAATGTCCCACGATGTAGGCGAAGACACAAACGATGCCGAGGTAAGACAGCTCAGGGACCGTGCTCTGTGGGAGAAGCAGCGCTGTGGACCTCAAGCCAAGAGCCTCACGGGAAGCTGAGTCCACCCATGGCTCCCACCCTGCTGCTGCAGGAATTCTGAGCCCCACGGAGGCCGCAAAGATAGGATGGAGACAGAACGTTCCCATTCATCAAGGTTTCACAGCCTTACCCGACAGTGGTGGGGTCGAAGGGAGAGCGGCCTTTCCCTCATGTTTGAGTCTGGCGGCTTTGTGTTCACAGATTGACTGTGTTTCATCGTCTTGTCACCCTCTCTGAGTGTGGATAGCACTGTTTGTATCCCACAAATCTTGTCACCCTCTCTGAGTGTGGATAGCACTGTTTGTATCCCATAAATCTTGTCACCCTCTCTGAGTGTGGATAGCACTGTTTGTATCCCACAAATCTTGTCACCCTCTCTGAGTGTGGATAGCACTGTTTGTATCCCACAAATCTTGTCACCCTCTCTGAGTGTGGATAGCACTGTTTGTATCCCATAAATCTTGTCACCCTCTCTGAGTGTGGATAGCACTGTTTGTATCCCACAAATCTTGTCACCCTCTCTGAGTGTGGATAGCATTGTTTGTATCCCACAAATCTTCATGTCACCCTGTCTGAGTGTGGATAGCATTGTTTGTATCCCACAAGTCTTCATGTCACCCTCTCATCAATGTGGACTCAGAGCACAGACCATAGATCCGCAGGGACAGAGCAACAGTGGTCACAGTCTTGAGGTGACTGAGTGGGGATTTCAACTCATTTGACAATTGTCTGGAGAGAATCTTTCAAGGGTCCCAAGGACAAGAGAGTCCTAGACCTGCTCTCTGTTCCCTGCTCTCAGTGACCAATACAAAACCAGGTCAACAGGCTTAAACTGTACTGTATGGCAAGGTCCAAGCTAGGTGGCTAGCAAGCTAGTGAGAATTAGGGTGGATGCTGCAAGGGTGCCACTGATGGCAGGGAAGGATGCCATGGAGGGTCAGAAGATGGACAGTCACCAGGGCTTCTGACAGAGGGACATAATCTCTTCCCTTCTATTACTTCCTTCTGGTTTATATGAGTTCCTGGCCAGCCAGGGCAACATAGTCCCCAAGTATTTGTTTATTTATTATTTGTATTCTTTTTATGGTTTTTGAGACAGAATTTCTCTGTGTAGCCCTGGCTGTCCTGGAACTTGCTTTGTAGACTAGCTGGCCTTGAACACGGAGATCCACTTGCCTTTGTCTCCTAAGTGCTGGGATTAAAGGCGTGCGCCACCACTGCCTGGCATCCCCACGTATTTTATAGCCCCTGTTATAACTGTTTCCTTTCCAGGCTTATCCGGCTCTAGTCTTCAAGATATTTTGAACACTGGGATTTGGCATTCTTGACATCTGGCAGGATTCCAAGAGGGGATCTGGGCCCAGCTGTCCCCATTGCAGGGGATTACCTCAAGACTGCATTTATAAATCAGAGTCTAGGAACTACAGAGATGGCTCCGTGGTTAAGAACTGTTGTTGCTCTTCTAGAAGACTCACGTTCCGCTCTCAGCATCTATCAGGTGGCTCACAACTGCCTGTGATTCTAGCATCATACTGAGTTACATGCCTGTATTTGCCGGCCCAGTAGAGCAAAATCCCTCATGAACTTCACATTGGGAATGGGTTTTATGAAGCAGTTGTCCGTGAAAGGAGGCAGCTGGAAAGCACTGAGATTCGTCCCTGTAGTTGGGACCTTGAAACCCATAGGACGACATTCCTCCCCAACCCCCAACCCCCACCCGGCGCACAGACCTGGAGGAGGAGAGCCACCGTCAGCACCACGCAGGCCAAGCCACAGATGCCATAGCCAGACAGCAGGAGGATCCGCCGCCCCAGACGCTCTACAGCGACTGCCTGCAGGGAAGTGGATGAGGAGGAGGCTCTTAGTACTAAGGATTGACCCCGAAACTCCACCCTCTCCTGCGCCGCCCTCCTTAGGTGTTTCTTATTCACCCCTGCTACATCAGGTGATGACCTATTTGGTGTAAGTTACACCTTGGGATTCCACACCACTGTCTTTGTCATTTGCAGACCCCTGGATATCTACGCTGTCTTTATCATCACCACATTATATTTTTATGTGAATGGGTGAGCCTGCTTGACTTATAAAGTACACGATGTGCATGCAGTACCCTCGGAGGACAGAAGAGGGAGCGGGAGTTCCTGGAACTAGAGCTACAGTGGGTTGGGAGCATCCCTGTGCTAGAGCAGGATAACTGCTGAGTCATCTCGAGACCAAGAGCCATGGTTTCCAGTCTCTGCATGTAATGCTTTGGCATCTTTGGGCCTCTCTCGCTTGGAGGGGCTGCAGGCGCCGGGAGGTGGCCAACAAACGCCGCTGTCTGAGAGTGCATTTCTCCTCTTCAAGGAGAGCAAAGGAGGAGGAACCTCACCACCAATGTGTGAACTGCAGGTTCCTTTGTCCCTCCCCTTTAGCCTTCTGGGAAAATCCGTCCATCATCATAAACCTTGCCAGTCAGCTGTCATGTCTAGCAGCTCGGCCCCTCCTGCCTGGAGAAATCCCAGACAGAAAAACAGCTCTGTCTGTCGGTGGAGACAGAGTCTGGGAGCAGGTCGAAGATAACACTGGCCTCATTCTCTAACTTCCTCTGTAGGACACTGAGATTGTCACCGTGCTTCAATCTGGCCTTTTCTGGGTGGCAGTGATCACCTTTGTTGTACTGGCGAATTTTGTGTCAACTTGACACAAGCTAGAGTCCCAGGGGAGGAGAGAGCCTCAGTGGAGAACATGTCTCCGTAAGACAGGCCTGTAGAGCATTTTCTTAATTAGCGATAGTGGGGGAGGGTTCAGCCAATGTGGTTCCTGAACTCATGGTCCTGGGTGTTATGAGAAACTGGGCAGGGCTGGTGAGATGGCTCAGAGGTTAAGAGCACTGGCTACTCTTCCAGAGGTCCTGAGTTCAATTCCCAGAAACCACATGGTGGCTCACAACCATCTGCAATGAGATCTGGTGCCCCCTTCTGGCCCACAGGGATACATGCAGGCCGAATATTGTATATATATATTGAATAAATAAATTTAAAAAAAGGGGGGGGCTGGAGAGATGGCTCAAGTGGTTAAGAGCACTGACTGCTCTTCCAAAGGTTCTGCGTTCAATTCCCAGCAACCACATGGTGGCTCACAACCATCTGTAATGAGGTCTGGTGCCATCTTCTGGCCTGCAGGCATACACACAGACAGAATATTGTATACATAATAAATAAATAAATATTATAAAAAAAAGAAACTGGGCAGAATAAGCCATAATGAGCAAGCCAGCAAGCAGCACCCCTCCATGGCCTCTGCATCAGCTCTGCCTTCAGGTTCTTGTCCTGTTTGAATTCCTGCTCTCACTGCTGCTATGTGGAACTGCGAGGGAGATAAACCCTTTCCTCCCCAATTTGCTTTTGGTCATGGTGTTCCATCGCAGCAACAGGAACCTAATAAGACACTAACACATTCTTTCTGTGGCATCATTATGCATCCCTGGAAACATCTTGGTTTGTCTCCACCCTCCCCAGCCAGCCGGCTCAGCCAGGACCTTGCAGTTACACCAGCTGATTCCCGTCCCCGCAGTGGGGTTGCAGACAGCCCTCCTCGTTAGCATCTTTCTAGGCAGGCCTGCCCTCCAGGCTCGCCTACAGCCCAGTCCTAAGGAGGCACCTTCTCCACTGAGGCCCTCTCCTCTCGGATGGCTCTAGCGTGTGTCAAGTTGACATAACGCTTTCCAGCACAACCGACCCCTTGTCAACTTGACACACAAACGCCTCACGTTAAACCATAACCCTTTCTTTCTTGTTCATTCCCCAGAGGGCACGGTGGTAAAGACAGCACATTATAAAACATTTCACAAGCCTGAAAAGCCCCAGTCTTATAGACTCAAACACTTGAGAAGTTTCTTTAAAAATATCCAGTCTCAGCCAGGCGTGGTGGTACACGTCTTTAATCCCAGCAGTCGGGAAGCAGAGGCAGGTGAATCTGTGAGTTCAAGGCCGGCCTGATCTATAGCGTGAATTGCAGGACAGCTGAGCTAGATAGAGAAACCCTGCCTCAAAAAAAACAAACACATATCCAGTCTCTCTTAGAACTCAAAGTCTCTGTAAAACTCCAAAATGTCTTTTTTTTTTTTAAAAATAGTTTAAAGTCTCTCAATTACGGGATACAGTAAAATAAAAAAAATAAATTAAGTACTTTATTCCTTCAAAAAGAAAGAAGTGGGTCGCAGTCTCAATCTGAACAAAGCACGCCCAACTCCAACATTGTAAATAACCCAGTGGCTAATAGCTGAGATTTACTCATAGCCTTCTGGCTCCCCAAGGAATCGGGTCACTTCTCTGTCTCAGTCCCCTGCAGAACACACAGCTTGGACAGGCCCCACTCCACAGCTGTGCTGTCCCTGACAATCATCCCATGGTACTGGTGCCTCCAAAACACTGGCGTCTCCTGCTGTGGCTGTGACTGAGCTGTGTCTTCACCAGTAGCCTCTCCCAGGGCTCTCATGGTGCCAAGCCTCGACTTCTCTGCATGACCGCTTCAGTTCTGGGCCTCCAACTGCTACTGAGGCTGCACTATTGCCGTTGGCCTCTCCCATCTCTCACAGTGCCAAGCCTCAGCTGCTTTCTATGGCTCCCTCATGCCTTCGAAACCAGTACCACTGCGTGAATCTTACAACTTCAGCTGCCAGCAGGAGGTACAACCTTGGCCACCTGTGGAGCACAGCCTCCGTGTGCTGATATTGAGGAAACACTTCCCAGAAGACCTTCATCTCGTTGATGCGGGTCTTTCCTTAATCACAGCGGATTCTTCAGCCCCAGCTGATCAGAACCACAGATTCTCAACTCAAAATAGCCACCAACTCTGAGTCATTAAGCGACTCTCAAACTTCCCTCTGGAAATGCACAAGCCAGGCCTCCATCTCTGCTCTCAACATTCTTATCTCCCAAGCTCCCATACAGCTCACCAAGCTTTGAACACTCAGCAGCCTTCCTAGCCCAAAGTCCCAAAGTCCTTGGGTCTGTCATATCAGTACCCTACTTCTGGTACCAAAGTCTATATTAGTCAGGGTTCTCTGGAAGAACAGAATAAATTAGAATGTCTCACAGGCTGTGGTCCAGCTAGTCCAACAATGATGTCTACCAACAGAAGGTCTAAGAACCCAGCAGTTGTTCAGTCCACAAGGCTGGATGTCTCAGCTGATCTTCAGCCAATGCTGGAGTCCCGAAGAAGTAGGCTCTAATGCCAGGAAAGGAATGGACTTGGCAGCAAGGGTGAGAGCAAGTTTCCTTCTTCAGATTAGAGGCAGACCTTCCTGACTCAAAAGATCTGAATTAAAAGTGGGTTTTCCAGCCTGGCAGTGGTGGCGCACGCCTTTAATCCCAGCACTCGGGAGGCAAAGATGATCTCTGTGAGTTAAAGGCCAGCCTGATCTACAGAGTGAGTTCCAGAACTGGCTCCGTAACTACTAGGAAACCCTGTCTTGAAAAAACCAAAACACAAAAAACCCCAAAATAAAAAACCCAAAAGGAAACAAACAAAACGACAACAGCAAAACCAAAAAACAAAACAAAAAAAGATTTTCCCTTCAAATGATTTCAAATGATTCAATTAAGAAAAAAAATCCTTCACATGTGCTCATCTGCTTGGGTTTTAGTTAATTCCAGATGTAGTCAAGGGCCAAGAATTGCCATCATAGCTGGCTTTGGAGCATTTGTTTGCTTCTGAGTCTCACGTTGCCCAGGCTGGGACTGAACTCACGATATCATCAAGGATGACTTTGAACTTCTGATCCTCCTGCCTTCACCTCCCAAGTGTTGAGCTGTTAAGTCTGAGCCATCGTGTGCAGTTTGACACTGGTGCTGGGGACTGAACCCAGGAACCTGTGCATGCTAGACAAACACTCTACCAAATGAGCTATGGCCCAACCCTTGACCAAGGGTACTCAAATAGTGCCTCCAGGACTAGGGTCACCTGCATGTTAGCTGGCCTGAGGGGCTTCTGTATTCCAGTTAGGGAGCTGTTTGGAGACCCTGCAGCGAGAGAGAGGCTGCTTTCCAGTAACTCACCGAGACGATAGTCATCACTAAGTTGATCACACCAGAGCCCACTGTCACGTACTGGGACTGGGTGGGGTCCACGCCAACCGATGTGTAGATGACGTCTGCATAGTAGTTGATCTAAAACACAGACAGGGCTGTGATCAGAGGCCCAAGGCGTTGTCACTGGGCTCCTGCTCTCACTTTGAATGATCAACAGTTTGGGGAGTCTGGGATGGGAAAACTGGATTGGGGAGCCTGCACTGGGGAGTCTGGGTAAGGAAGACTGGGCTGGGAGCTTGGGTAGGGAAGACTGGGTGGGGAATCCGGTTTAGAATGGAGGCAGAAGGTAGCAGTGAAATTAGGCGTCTTTCCCCATGTGACTTTACACTCTGCAAACTCAGGTTCTCCCTTGTTTGGGGCACCCTGGCCCAGTCCTAGGATGGTCCCACTGGGTGACTCCCAAGATCACTTGCAAAACAATTCAACTCTTGAAGACCAGGTGTCACCTCTTCCTGTTACTTCTCTTAGACACCAGCAGGGTCACCTGTCCTCTCTCCAATGGGTCCAGAATGGACATCTGAGATTCTCCAGCTATTTGCCCATCCACAGACAGAGCAAAAACGGTATCCACAGAATATGACATCATAGTTCCACAGCAAATGAGCCCACCAGGACCTCCTGACCCAGGATGGACCAATCTATGGCCTTTCCCTGGAGCCTGTGACTGGGACCAGAGGCTAGGCACTTCTTTGCAGGTCTCTTATGGAGAGGGCTAAAAACAAAACCAAAACAAAAAAAAACTACAGGCAGGAGATTTTCTTTGAGGACTAAGAAGCAAGAAAAAAAGGTATATAGTAAGAAAAATATAAAGGGTAGGGAGAGGCCAAGTGTCTGAGCTGCCTCTTTGCCCTGGATGTCCTGTCCCAGCTCCCCAGGACCACACATGTGGCAGACCTTCCTTAGTGCAGACACCAGTTTTGTAAAGAAGGCCTGATTTTGTTTCCTCTCTTTCCAGTGGAATTCTCTCTCTCTCTTCTCTCTTTTTAAAAGATGTGCTTATTTTTATCTTATGTCCATCGTGTTTAGCCTGCATGTATGTGTCTGTGCTCTGTGTGCATGTGGTGCCCACGGCATCCAGAAGACGGTGTCAGAACTGCCTGGAACTAGACATACAGATGGTTGTGAGTAACCATGTGGGTGCTGGGAATGGAACCAGTGGTCTTAACTGATGAGCTATCTACATCTATCTATTTACCCATCTTTCTTTTGTTTATGAAATTTAATATCCATTGTACAAAAGGAATGATACTAACAAAACAATGAAGACAAAGCAAATAATGCTCAAGACCATCAGAAAAGCAGACTGGCAGCAGGAAACAGGGCAGCGGCGGGCAGCGGGGCAGCGGCAGGAAACAGGGCAGCGGCGGGCAGCAGGGCAGCGGCAGGCAGCTGCAGGAAGCAGGGTAGATCTTCCTCTGCCATTTTCTGTCACTCACAAAAGATGCAGGTTTAACTTGCTCTGGAGAGGTGGAGGAATGCTTTCTGCCCTGAGGTGGAGGCTTTAAAAGAAGCTCTTGTTCATATGGTGGGGAATAGAAATACGTGTGTGACCAAATGTAGCTAGGCTTGTGGTGTTTTCGCTCGACTGCTCTCACCCCGACCTAGAAGAGCTCCTCAAACAACACAAAACAAACTAACAGACATCCTCCAGAATTTTCACTGTCGTCTGTCAAAAATATTATTGAAAGAGTTGGTTGGGAGACTCAGAAGGAAAAGGGACAGAGGTGTCACAGATTCTGCAGAACACAGAGGAGAAGGTAGGGATTAGCAGTCATTCTATCAGCAGGAGTTCAAGACAGAGTCCCTAAGGTCCATTTGGGATGACAACAAACATTAAATGTCTATTAAAAAGACATGAACATGCGCACTGAGTCTGCACTGCCAGGCTGCGGGTGGGCTGGAGAGATGTGAAGGACATGGATCCTCATTCTGCTGCGGAAGGTCGGTGGGTGTCACATCTGTCTAGTGTGTTTGTGGTCACCTCATCATGGACCACAGAATGGTGGGTTTGCAGGAAGTTGAGCAGGGGTAACCTGGAGAGGTTCTCCAGACATAGGGTATTGCAAATGACTCCCAGATACCCCAACTTAGCCATAGGAGGATGTCTTCTGATTAAGGAGACAGGGATGGTGGTGGCGGCGCACTCCTTTAACCCCAGCACTCAGGAGGCAAAAGTAGGTGGGTCTCTGTGAGTTGGAGGTCAGCCTGGTCCACAGAGCAAGTTCTGGGACAGCCAGGGCTACACAGAGAAATCCTGTCTCGAAAAACAAAACAACACGAAGATGTGCCCTCGATCATGCCGCTCTGCACTATCTGGTGTTGCCTCTCATTTCTGCTCTGACTTGGAATTCTTCAGCTCCTGTTTACCTCATTCATGAAGACCTCAGGACTTTCTTTGTAAACCACGTCTCATAGAATTGCTCCTGGTCTGCTGTATCCCAGAAGTCCACAAGATCATCTTCCTTCTTCTGTGACCGTGTGCGTATATGGAGTCAAAACACCCACGGACAGATGCTGTGGCTGAAATCCACCCAGGAGAAACCTCTACATGAGTTTGGAGGTGCCCACGGCACTGTCCCCTAGCAGATGACCTTCAGGTTATCACGGGCCATTCATGTTTCTCTTGGTCCAGCTCATAATGCTTGGTTCTGTCTCCTGCCATTAGCTCTTGGCGGTAGACAAGAGGCGACCTTGGAGTCTTGTAGGCTTACAGGCCACTGTCCTCTGGTAGCAGCTTGGCCAAGTCTCTCCATCTTTATTGCATTGATTTGTTCTCTCTCCCTCCCTTTGCCGCCCGTGTGTGTGTGTGTGTGTGTGTGTGTGTGTGTGTGTGTGTGTGTGGTCTGTGCGCGCGTGTGCAGGCAGCAGGGCAGTGGCAGGAATCAGGGTGGCGGCAGCAGGCAGCAGGCAGCAGCCTACACACATTCTATGGCATTTGAGTGGAGGTCAGAGGAGTCGTTTCTCTCATTCCACTGTGTGGGTCCCAGGGACCAAACTCAGGTAGTCAGTCTTGGCAGCAAGCGCCTTAATACTGAACCGTCTTGCAGACTAGGTCCTGTTTCTCGCAAAGGAAACACCCAGAGTAATAGTATGCACTGTGCTCCCTGAACCCCTCCACCCAGGCTCAAGTTAGCAGCTCATCCCTCCCGAAGGCCAGACTGAGTTTCACAGGAGTCAAAATGCAAAATATTACTCCTGAGCCTTCTGTGAATTCCTTTAAAAAAGACCCAAGGGGACCAAAACTCTGGGAGAGGTGGTCCCGCGCACCGCGTTGATCCCGGACAGCTGCTGGCCCGCCATGAGCACGATGATAGAGATCAGCTGCCAGCGCAAGGGCCGAAAGGTGAAGAGGTTGAGCACCGATAGGCGACCCTCCGCTTGCTCCTTTCGCTCCTCCTCGCGCATTTCTTCCATCTCGGCCTCCACGTCGTAGCTGCAGCCTCGCAGCCTCCTTAGAGCTACAGGGCAGAGAGGCAGCATGCCACATCCACCCTCTGCTTTTATTGTACCGCACGCAGCCAGGCCCTTCTCCAGAGCCCAGGCCTTGCCCCAATCGCTCTGTCCACCCAGCACACGCTCTCAGCTCTCAAACCCTATCCACTGTGACCCTGATCCCGATCGCGATCTCGCCAGATCGGCATCTGCCCGTTTCGTGCCGTTTTGTGCACTGGGGGCTGTGGGTGAGTAGCCCCCAGCGTCCCAGTACCTTGCCTTGCTGTCTCTTCGTCTCCTTTCTCAATCAGAGTGTAACGGGGGCTCTCGGGGAAGAAGGGCAGCGAGAGAAGCTGTATCAGTGCCGGGACCCCCGTGAGAGCCAAGAGGATGGGCCAACCTGGACAGGACAAACACGACAGCTTCAGACTTGAATCTGCTGCAGGGGCCCCACAGGGGCACAGATGTTTCCCCTCCTGCCTTGCCCCCCACCTTGCCCAACCAGGTGATAAGCGAGGGTGGTGGGCACCTAGTCCTTGCCAAAATGTGGCTGCCCACAAAGGGCATACCTGTTAAAAGAGAGGAGAGAGCTTGGTGGGTAAGAACACTTGCGTGAAGACTCCAGCTGTCTCCCCAGCACCTACCTAAAATACTGTGTCTGTGTATGCCCATGACCCCAACATTCCTGCTGGCGGTTGGGGTTGGGGTGGGGGAGCTGTGGCAAGCAGATCCAGGGAGCTCATTGACTGGCCAGCCTAGCCTCACTTACATCGGAGCCTTCTCCTATCTCTAGGACTCAGCAACACAGTAAGGTTTTATATCCACAAGCTGACCTAAAGGTCACCAAAACACCGACCTGTTCGGACCGTGGGTAAGTTTGGGCTCAAATGAGCCAGGGCTGCACATGCGTGTTGACCATTTACCGCTCCCCACTGTACCACACATGCTGCTGATTACCTGTGGTATTGCCCAGGATGGCCTGCAGACTGAAGATCTGTGCCAGGAGGACTCCAATGATGACGAATACCTCAGTCATTGTTCCTAAGGTGCCCCTCAAGTTCTTGGGAGCCAGTTCTCCCAGGTACATGGGAAGAGCGCTGTAGGAGACGCCTGGTTCAGGCAACATGGGAATCAGGGTCACCAGGAGCCGTTCCCAGGCTCTCAGAACCCAGTGCCTAAGGTTGACTCAACCCATCTCTTAATCCTTGAGTCTCACTGGGACGGGAAGAGAGTGATGTTGATCAATCAGTTTGAACCTGCTACCACCGCCTCTCCCAACCCTGCTAGAGTGTGAACGCTGTCTGCCAAGAAATCCCTTTTTCCAAAGTCTGGCATTTAGGCAAAAGCCAGCAGTCCCTCCGGAGCATGAGAAAATAGTCCCTACCCGCTAAAAGGAGTGATTCTTCTTCTCTGGCAACAGAGACCTATGGCTCTTCCATTAACCTAAAACCTATCAGCATATCAGGGTCTCTGCTGGCCTCTAAGCTCTGTCAAGCCTTACTCATAAGTACCTGCTATAGACTTCAAAGCCCTCCACACCAGCTCACAGGCTCCCCTCCACCCCAGGTCAGGTACCTGTTCCCTTAAAACCCTGGAAATATCTCACCCCCACCTCCACTCACCACCATCACCCCCCACCACTACCTACCACCACCCACCACCCCTGCTGCTGCCGCTGCCGCCACCCCCATCACCACCCCCATCACCACCACCACCCCACCCCAGTTGCTTCTTTCTGCTTTCCCTGAAAGAAAGCCTTGGCAGTTTGGAGTAAACTTTCCTTTTCACCCACAGAGTAGCTATTTTGGTTTCTTTACTGCAGCATTCAAAAATGATACTGTTACCTTCCTGGCTTCTGGGCCAGACTACTGTTGAGTGAAGGAGTCTGTGCTGTGTGGTCACTCTTTATGTGAACTTAAATATTCAAGTCTTATTTTGGTTGATTTTTCTATTGTTTCTTAAGCATACATCACTTACATAGCCTTTTTTGTTTTGTCTTGCTTGTGGTATAGATGCATGCAAGGCAAATCCCCTACCACTGAGCTGTGCTTAGCCCTTTTGTTATTTCCTGTTCTGGGGATTGGACCTAGGGCTTTGTATATATACAAGGCAAACACTCTACCACTGAGCCACATTGCTAGCCCTGGCTCTCTCCATTTTAAAAAATAAGAGAAAGCACTGCAGTTAAGAATGCTAACTGCCAGCAGGCGGTGGTGGCACACACCTTTAATCCCAGCACTCTGGGAAGCAGAGGCAGGCGGATCTCTGTGAGATTGAGGTCAGCCTGGTCTACAAAGTGAGTTTCAGGACAGCTAGGATGGTTACACAGAGAAACCCTGTCTTGGGGGTGGGGGTGGGAAGATGCTATCTGTCGCTTGAGACAGAGACACTAGATTCTGTAGTCTTTTCCTTTGAAGTCATTCATCCTCAGTATAACTGTTGGCTCTCCTTGGAAGACACCTGCAAAACTGGGCTGTTATATGTTCTTCACAGTAAAATGTCTCCTTTCTCCCCCCGCTTCCCCTTTCCTTTCCCTTTCTTTCTCCCTCCCTCCCCTTCCCTTCCTTCCTTCCTTTCTTTCCAGACAAGATCTCCTGACTGTTAGGTCTCAAACCATAGAGAAATGGCTGAGGTGTTTATTTAACATATCAAAGCAGACTCTGGCTGCCAGATTCTCCCAGCGTCCCTGCTTGTAACAGGGTCCTCCTGGCTGGCCTGTGCCGCCTCCTTACCCTAAACTTCTCCAGCCCAGGGACTGAGCTGGCCACTCTTGGTACCTGCACAGATTCCCACCAGCACTCGAGACAAGATGATCAGCTCAAAAGCCCGAGCCACTTTGCTGACTCCCATCAGGATGGCAGGGGTGATAGCGAAGACATTGTTGATCAGCAGAGTTCCTTTTCTGCAAGACAGTAGGGGATAGGGGTGACCAGCACAGGTTTTTCCACATCAAACCCAGTGTTCCAGGCTGTTCCCTACGAGGAGGGCTGGGCCCCGGAGTGTCTCCCAGGGTTATGTGTATGCAGCAATCCCTGTCCCTCAGGGCCTTCAGATGACTGGGTCGTTGGAGGGGTACTCATGACACTCTCTCCATGTTTACTGAAGAAAGCTCAAGCTGACCAAGAATGGGAAAGCAGTTAAGAAAGTGTGTGTCAAAGTTCTAGGAGCAGGAGGGCTCACTAGCAGGAGTGGTGGAGGGGGCGTTGCATTCCCAACAGGGCAGCTGCACTGGGTTCGAGCTTGAGGTGGCTGGAGGTAGTCAAGTCCCACTGGTGATGTCTAGCATCCCTGATGCTGGTCAGGGATGTTGACCAGATAGGTTCCCATACAGATGGGGTGCAGAATGAGACTAGATGACCTCTACCATGAAACCCAATGGTCTGTACGGGCGGGGGTGTGTGTGTGTGTATGAGGCCTGTAAAGTAGCACCAAGCTGGGTGCCCGCCCTCCAGGCCCCAGAAGCCACCTTTTGTGGCTTGCTTGCTTTAGTTTCTTTGAAATAGGGTCTCATGTATCCCCGACCGGCCTTAGATTTGCTTTGTAGCCAGTGCTCTGGCCTCTGGGCAGCTAATGGCTCCCCAGCTCAGACCTGGAGCTGTCACTTGTTTGGGGGTCCAGACTGTTGCAGGTGCAGCAGGCCTGATAGGGTCCTTATGGAAATGTCCTCTGCTAGTCAGCACACAGCTGTGCACTCTGGATTTCTCTCCCTAGGGCTGCCACAGCTCGCAGCTTCCCCCTGGAGCCCCTGAAAACCCAGGAGGATAAACAGCGCATGACAGTCCTATATTCCTGATATCCCCACTTCCTGATTCCCAAGAAGTCTGTGGGCCTCAGGGAGGCTGAGGCTGATGGGCCCCTACTAGGCAGGCTGACCTCACTCTACCTCCTGGTTTCTCATTTGCCATATGAGTCTGGGGAGACGGTGTCTAAGAGCATGGGTGTGATCTTAACTCCTGGGAGGCTGAGGCAGGTGGATCTCTGTGAGTGACAGGCCAGCCTGGACTACATAGTGAGACACTATCTCACAACAAAACAAAACAAAAGGTCTTTAAGTTTCCTCCACAGCCAAAGTTTCATAACTGAGGAGGGGGAAGGAAAGCTTGGGTTTCTAGAACAACCTAATCGATGTTGGCAAGGCAATAAGCATGTATAGCCTGACCATCTTGACCAGTGGCATGATTGGTTAAAATCCATTGAATTCTTTCTTCACTCAACTGCACAAGAAAGAACAAGTTCACTCTCCACCAAGTATTTACAAGGAGAGGCTTCTGGGTCCAGTTTTTTTCTTTTTTCTTTTTTAAAATATATTTATTTATTTATTGTTTATACAGTGTATATGTATATACACTGTAGGCCAGAAGAGGGCACCAGACCTCATTACAGATGGTTGTAAGCCACCATGTGGTTGCTGGGAATTGAACTCAGGACCTCTGGAAGAGCAGTCAGTGCTCTTAACCACTGAGCCATCTCTCCAGCCCTCCAGTTTTCATAAACAGAGTTTCCAACTGTTTAATGTGTGGAAAGGAAACTGCTATGATTCTAGAGTTCTTTTTCATTATGGGTTCTCCACTCCCATCCTCACACAGCCTAACTTGGTCAAGTTCAAATGAGCAGGGCCTGCCCAAGCAGAAGGTAGCTGTGCCTCACCCTGTGACCTTAACTCAGGTTTCGCCTCCCTGGGGACCTTGACCTGCACACCCTCCTTATCTTCAGTCACGCCTCTGCAACCTGAGCCTGTGAGTAGTCAAGCAAAGTGCACAGACATGGGCTTCATTTCCACTGGAGATATGAGACCATGCAAGGCACGTGTGGTGCCTTGTCCCCAACTTCAGGACACCTGCTGAGCCCATGTGAAGAGTGCTGTTAGGACCGGAAGCCACCTGAACCCGGAATGAACCTCCTGGAGTGGCCTTTCTGAGTTCTTGCCACAGGGCTTACCAGGAGGCACCTTCACCTCAGAGGATGCAGCCCCTCTGGGGCAGGAGGTGGGAGGATGCGTCTCCTAGGCCTCTGCCTGGCTAGCTTGAGCCCTGATGTCTGTGGCAATGCTGAAGCTTACTTGCAGATCTGATTTCAGGGTGTCTCAGCTACTCAGCAGGAGCGCAGTCCTCAGGAGAGCCTATGGCTTGTGATGAACTTCAAGTTTGGGAATAACATCTACTATTTACCTGCCCCACTTATTGACCATTGGGCCAACAATCAAGGACCCCAACAAGCCTCCCAGAGGGAACATGGAGACGGTGCAAGACCACAGGAGCAGAAGGGAATTCTCGTCCATGAACGTTCCATACCGCTCAAAGTGCGTGTCGTTGTAAAATAACTTGAAGACCTGAAAGACAGGGCCCCATCCATGGCTCAAGCTACTGTGCCACTTACAGAAACGGCGACATAAGTGTTCTTAGCCGTTCCTGGCTGTCTCATAGAGGACTGCTCCTGCCAGTACCAACAGGACACAGTTAAACCTCGTAGTACTCTGTTGGTATCTGAGAGCAAAATCAAACTCTGTGTGAAGGGGTAGAGATGGGAAGATGGACTCAACAAAAATTGCTAAAAATTCGCTTTCAGAGCCTTATTCTGCCTGAGGCAATGTGGGAAAGACTCACACTAACTGGGTGACCTTGGGCAGTGAGTGGACCTCCAGAGCCTTAATCTTCTCACCAGTTCCACAGATCATCTGCTTCTGTTCAAGACAGGCTTCCATAGCTACGACAGAACACCGGAAGCGGCTTGGGAAGGAAAGACTGATTTCATCCTACAGCTCTCGGTCACACCTCATCACAGAGGGAAGTCAGGACAGGAACTCGAGGCAGGAGCTGAAGCAGAGGCCGTGGAGCATGCTGCTCACTGGCCTGCTTCTCCAGCTTGCTCAGCCTGCTTCCTTATAGCACCCTGGACCACCTGCCCAGGGCTGGCGCCACCCACAGAGAGCTGTGTTCTCTTATATCAATCATTAATGAAGAAAATGTTCACCCATAGGCCACTCTAGTGGGAGTATTTTCTCATTATGTTCCTTCTTCCTGATGTTGCTTTTACTCTTTTGGGGGTCTGCCACCCAGCTCCCAAATAAATCATACACCGAGGCTTATTCTTAACTATAAAGGCCTGGCCTTAGCTTGGCTTGTTTCTTGTCCTTTTCTCTTCTTTTCTTTTCTTTTTTTCGAGACAGGGTTTCCCTATAGCTTTGGAGCCTGTCCTGGAATTAGCTCTTGTAGACCAAGATGGCCTCGAACTCAGAGATCCACCTGTCTCTGCCTCCCAAGTGCTAGGATTAAAGGCATGCACCTTTGCCGCCTGGCCCTTGCCATCTTTTCTTAACTTAAATTAGCCATCTATTTTCTATTCCTGTATACCTTTCTTTGTTTCTTACTCTATGGTTTGCTGTGTAGCTGGGTAGCTAGCCCCTGCACCCAGTCCTCCTCCTTCTCTGGCTACTTTCTTCCACATTTCTCCTTCTATTTATACTCTCTGCCTGCCAGCCCCGCCTATCCTTTCTCCTGCCTTGCTATTGGCTGTTCATTGCATGTTCATGTTTTAGACATGCAAAGAACCACAGCTTCGCGGACTTAAACAAATCCAGCATAAACAAAAGCAACACACCTTAAAATTATACTCTACAGCATGTTCCAAAATAACTCTAGCTTGTATCAAGTTGACATAAAACTAGGCAGCACATTAATTATAATAGTGACAGTACTTAGCCCGTGTCCTAATTAGAGGAGATGTTCAGGGCGGGCATGCAGCTCAGAGAGGAGAGCACGTACCCAGTGTGCACGAAGCCCTGATTCCATCTCCAACCCCGAGTAAGATCAGCTATGGTGGTGCACACCTGTAATCTCAGCACTTGGGGGAGGTAGAGGCAGGAGGATCGGAACTTCAAGGCCAGTCTCAGCTACCAAGATTCTGCCTTAAAATGTGGTGTGGAGAGGGGGGGCTGGAGAGATGGTAGCATTAAGAGCACTTGCTGCTCTTGCAGAGGACTGGAGTTTGGTTCCTAGCACCCATGTCAGGTGGCACCCATTCAAGAGGCTCACAACCACCTGCTTCAGAGACTCTTCTAGCCACTATTGGGGCACACACAAAGAGATCTAAAAAACAAAACAAAATGGACCCCAAACTGGGGGTGGAGCTCAGTGGTGGAGCACTTGCTTATCCTTCCAGGCCCTGGGTTTAATTCTCGACAGCACAAAAACAAACCAATAAGCCACAACACTGGGCAAAGAGATTTCTGCTGCCTGGGGGCCAGCCTCCAGCAGGGCAGGGCTCTAAAGGGATCCACCAGTTGGCCTTTGACTTTTTTTTATCTGAGGGGAAAGACACTCACACCCTCTTCTTCTTATTCTGTGTTCTCCATTCTGCATTCTTATCTCTATCCAGAAATGTCCCTTCTGTCTTTTTTGATGTCTTCCTTCTAACTCACTTTATCTTTTTTCTGTTACAGCTTATAAACCCCAGCAAAATCTTTCAAGCAATGTAAAAATTTCAATGTGGTTTCATTGTATTTTTTCATGTGAGTGATTACAATGAATACAAGTAAAAAATAGCATGTTTTTCTTATACAATTAAACATTTTATATATTACAGGTGAAAAACGAGCTGTCCCAAGAACCCATGTCCATTCATTCTTTCACTTGGACCCGAGCAACTTGTTATAGATTAACAGAGTGTGAGCAAGCAGGGTATTTTTCTCAGCCAGTTCTTTTGCTGGCAGGCGGCATATTCCCTTTACAAAGAAAGAATCAATCACTTGATTACTTATCTTGAAAGGTAATCTTATGAGGAATCTTAAAGAAATCACAAACCTAAACTTTTACGCATGAAAAACAGTCAGCTCTACTTTAAATCTTTAGGGTCCATACCCACTCATCAATAATCTTTTATATTAGGAGACTGAGGGCAGAAATGGGTACAAGGACTTAATCGTCGTCTTTGGTCACTGATCAATTTTAGCAAAGAAAGTACATTAAGTAGTAATAGTTGGGCTGCTTTGTGATTTGATCCCTAATGAATCTGTGCCTCAGCTATGTGTCCTTGTGAACTTTAGATGGTTTTCCAGGCTTTTCATCTCAAAGCTGTCATCAAAACATCTCAATCTACCCTGAGGTCGGTTTCAGCTTTGTTTCGGCTGTGATGCCCTCTGAAACCTGTGAATGCGTCTTTCAACATTAAGGTTTAAAGAATTTGAGCCAAGCTGGCTCCTGGGACTCAGCTGTTTTCCTTAATCATTAACCTGAACTTAACTTAATCCTTAACCATCTATGCAGCTCCTTAAGTAAAACTCTAAGGCCCTAGCTGTGTGGCAGCTATTTATTTATTTTAGATAAATTAGCTATTTATCTTCATAATAATCCACAAGTAAAAATGCCCAGTAGAACGGGATATTTCAATGAGATAAACACTCTATATTACAGGCAGTGGGGATCTCCCCACACCCATTCACACCATGCCAGATACCAGAGAAAGATGGCAGCGGCCAACCTGTAAAGGCACAGTAGAAGCGAAAGACATTCTGGAGTCTGTGGTCTCGGGGCCTTGTCTATTGGCGATTCACCCATCAGGGATTCTCCTCCTGGTGGGCTGACACCTGGAACTTCAATTACTACCTGTTGCTTCTCTGACAGGGCCACCGGCAGTGGTTCATCCTCTAATCACCACACTGGAGAGGTTGAAGCGGATGACCTGAGCCAGACCCTCAAGGTAGAAGCAGAGAGAGGATACTCACTGTGGCAAGCACATGCCCCATACATCCTCAGACACACTCCAGACAAACTGGATAAATATAAATAAATAAATGTGATTATACATGTGTGTGTTTTCTTCTTTGTTCTTTTGAGATAGGGTCTTTCTATGTAGTCATGGCTGTACTGGAGCTTTCTGTGTAGACCAGGCTAGCCTTGAACTCACAAGACATCTTCCTGCCTCTGCCTCTCCAGTGCTGAGATGAGAGGTGTTCACCACTATGCCTGGTGAAATAAAATATTTTAAAAAAATATTAGTTGGGGATGTTGCTTTGTGGTAGAGCACTTTTCTGGTGTGCATGAGGCCCTGGGTTTGATTCTCAGTATTGCAAAATATAATACCACCCAAACCTTCATAAGATCAAAGATGCTCCATCAATGATAATATATAATGTATATAAACGCAGTCCATATGCATACAGATTCACGTATGTATATATACTGTGGGGAACTGCTTGCTTTCCTTGCTATAAGCAATGCTATACTTCTTCTCATCCTCAGCATCTGGGATGACGGGTGAGCCTTGCTGTGCCTGCCTCCTGTGACACTGAGTCTTAAAAAATACTACTGAATTTACACACTTAAGTGAATAGATCATGCCAACCAAGGCGCTTGTCCCCTTTGCACCTCCAGGGACATTCTTTCTGCGTCGGTCCTTGAGAGTCCTGCTTCACTGGTCTCTCCTTCTGGACCTCAAGTCTCTCATCAGTCTACCCATGGCACTTACTGTGTGAAACCCAGACTAGGCCCCTCATCGTCCCCCTATCAAACATCCTCTTGGCCTCTCCCATACAGCAAAATCACTGCACAAGTCTGCCTTGTCCAGGTTTCCGCTTCACACCGTCTGTCGCCTCTTGAACTCACTCCAGCCAGCCTTTATCTCGATTGCTTCTCCTTGCCCCCAACGCAATCCCTGCTAACAGAGTTCAAGCCCCTAAATGCTAACCAGAGGCTCTGTCATCTACACATGGCCCTCCCAGGTGAGCAAAGTGGGGTCAGAGCCCAAGGTGCTTAGGCACGGAATCCAGGTACCCTAGCACTGATATGCCTAGAAAAGATGACATTGTGGAGCCATTGGCTGTGGGACCAGGATCTAACCCTAATGCATGAAGTGACTTGGTGGAGCCCATTCTCTATGGAGAGATACCTTGCTCAGCCTGGCACAGCTGGGGGTGGGGCGGGGGCTTGGTCCTGCCTCAAAGAGGTGATGGGATAGACTTAGTTGACATCCCAAGGGAAGCCTTACCCTCTCTGAGGAGGGGATGGGGATTGGGGTTGGGGGAAGATGGGAAAGTGGGAGGAGAGGAGGGAGGGGGAACTCAGGTTGATATGTAAAAAAAAATAAAAAATATGACATTGCTGGAAAAAATGCCTCTAGCTGCTCCTGGTCCTCAGAGGTGGGTGTCTAGGGGAGTCCTAGGAGAAGATGGAAGCTTTCAGAAGCAAAACAGCAGCTGACTTTTACCCATGAGACCCGCATTGTGCCCACCTTGTGAGGTGTGTTGATCACAGAGATGTTGTAGCCATATTGGAAGGCTGAGCCAAAGGATGCGCTTAGCGTAGTCAGGATCAGTGTGGGCTGGAGGCGCTGCAGGAGAGATTTCCAAGATTAGGGACTCTTGTAGGAATGGTTCCTGAAGCTTTTAGGGTTGGGGGCAGGGTAGGCCTCCATTTCCTCCTTAGATGGAAAGGAAGGTCTGGATGGGAGCAGACTATGATCCTGGGGGGGGGGCTGTTTGGGAAGGCAGACCCAAGCAGGTGATGCCAGAGCTGGGAAGGCGACCCAAACAGGTGCTGCCGGAGCTGGGGCCTCCCTTTCTGTTTCCAGGCGCACATTTCTCCTGTCTTTGCCCTTAAGGGTGGAGGAAGAGGGTAGATGAGGGTTATGAAGCAGCACCATCTGGCCTCCCCAAAGCTTTGCTGGAGCATTGCTCTGAGCCATGGCGTTTGGGTGTGGCAGTCCCCTTGCGACCTTCTGTGTAGGCACTCTCCCCTCCAACCTCTCCTGGATAGACTGATTCCAGGTCCCTCATCTACATGCAAAGGTCTCCAGCTTGGTGGGACAGGCAGTTTCCAAAATTGGCACTTACTCCTTTCGTGTGTGGCTTGGGCAGAGGTTTCTCTGTCCCCTTGTTCTCCATCTTCATCAGGTAGGCAAGCAGGCACACTCTGCCTCTCCGAGGCTACCAGACCCTGCTCTGGACTGGCTGCCAGCTGATCTGCTGAGTTTCCCCAAGGCTGGCTTAGCATATGATCCTCTTGCCCTCTGGACCTTAATTGCTTTCTACAGGAGCCTGTTCTCCTTGACAGGTTGATAAGATATATGTTGATGCTTTGCCAGTGGCATCCACGTGCAGAGGGCTATGTGTTTGCATCCCACAACTCCCAGCCAGTAGCCTCCCAGTTGCCACAAGGAGAGAAAAGACACTGTTTGCAAATCAAAGCAAGCTGCAACTTCAACCTTGTTGTAAGCAGGTCGTGCAGGGCCCCTTTGTTCCATCCCACCCGGCTCCCAACTGCCCAGCTAGCTTAACCCCCAAAATAACCACACAGAAATTGTATTAATTAAATTACTGTCTGGCCCATTATATCTAGCCTCTTCTTGGCCAATGCTCACATCTTGATCTAACCAATTTCTATTAATCTGTGTTTACCACAAGGTCATGGCTTACAGGGAAAGATTCAGAACATCTGACTCTGGCGACTCCATGGCAGCTCTCTCTGCCTGCCTTCTTTCTCCCAGCATTCAGTTCTCTTTTCCCCGCCGTCTAAGTTCTTCCCTATCAAAAGGCCAAGGCAGTTTCTTTATTCAACCAATGAAAGCAACACAAATACAGAAGGACCTCCTACACCACAACCTCGCAGACTTCTCTAGCATTCCTTCTTCAGATGTGCCTTCCTCATGCCCTGGGCTAATTGTCTATTTAGGGGAAAGCACCCCATTTTTTCTAGTGCAACTTTGCTGGCCATAGTGGCAAACTCCTATAATCTCAGCACTTGGAGGAAGGGACAGGAGGACCATGGGTTTGAGGTCAGTCCAGGAAATACAATAAGGACTTGTATTAAAAAAACAACAAAAAACAAAATCCAAAGACTGAGGAGGTGGCTCAGAGGCAGTCAATCAGCTGCTTAGTGTGTATAAAACTCTGGATTTCAGCCAGGCAATGGTGGCACACACCTTTAATCCCAGATTGCAGGAGGCAGAGGCAGGAGGATCTCTGTGAGTTCAAGGCCAGCTTGGTCTGCAGAGCAGGTTCCAGGATAGCCAGAGCTACACGGAGAAACCCTGTCTCAAAAACCCAAACCAAAACAGAACATAAAAAGACTCTGGATTCCATCCCCAATATTGCAAAATAAGACAAGACAAGGCAACCTTAATAATTACATTTTTATTTAATTAATTATCATTAATATCATGATTATTGTTGTGTATGTGTGGGGGTATGCATGTGTCACGGTGCACAAGTGAAGGTCAGAGGACAACCTGCTGAAGACAATTCTCTCCTGCCACCATGTTGGTCACTGGGCTGGAACCGAGATTGTCAGCCTTGACAAGTGTCTTTCCCAGTTGAGCCGCTCCTGGACCTTCTGTGTTTGGTTCTCTCTCTGTGTGTATTAGTTACTTTTCTGTCTTTGTGATAAAACATGATGGCCAGAGGCCACTTAAAGCAGAGAGAGACTATTTTGACTATGGTTCCAGAGGGATGAGAGACCATCAATGAGGGGAGGCACAGCAACATGAGGCAGGCTGAGGAACAGGAAGTCTAGAGTTCACCTCTTTAAGCAAGGACAAAGCAGAGACGGTAAATAGGAAGTTGGGGGAGGATATATTCTCTTACAGCCCACTCCCAGTGATATTTAGACCTCCCCAAACTGCATCGCCGACTGGAAACCAAGTGTGCAAATACTGGAGCCACAGGGGACATTTCTCATTCAAACCACTATGGGGTGTGCGTGTGTGTGTGTACGTGTGGTGTAGGAGGTCCTTCTGTCTTTGTGTTGCTTTCATTGGTTGAATAAAGAAACTGCCTTGGCCTTTTGATAGGGCAGAACTTAGGTAGGTGGAGAAGACAGAATTGAATTCTGGGGGAAAGAAGGCAGAGAGGGAGAACCGCCATGGAGCTGCCAGAATCAGACATGTTGAATCTTTCCCAGTAAGCCACGACCTTGTGGTGATATACAGATTAACAGAAATGGGTTAAATCAAGATGTGAGAGTTAAGCCAATAAGAGGATGGAGATAATGGAGATAATGTTTAAATGAATACAGCTGTGATTATTTCGGATGTAAGATAGCCAGGCAGCTATGACTTAGCAGCCCACTTGACCCTGTTACATACGTGTGTGTGCATGTGTGTGACCGATGTGAATGTGTGACTTTGGAAGTGCATATGGAGGTCTCAGGACAACTTCAGGTGCCTATTATTGGCTTCTATCTAGTTTGAGATAGGGTCTATGACAGTGTGGTGCTTCGTCTGCTAGGTTAGGGACTGCCCGCCTCTGGGAGCTTTCCTGTCTCTGCTCCCACCTTGACATAGGAGCACTGGGATTCAGATCCAGGCTACCATGTCCATCTGTGACATGGGTTAGAAGAACACAGGGTGGCAAGCATTTACTAATTGAGCCATCTCCCCTAGCCTACAACCTTATTATTTCTAATTACAATGAGAAATTAAAGTATTAGGAATAATGGCTACAAGTAATTAGTAAATAATTGTAATTGATGTGGTTTGGGTTTGGATACCCCAAAACCTGTGTTCCCAGCTTGTTGCTGGTGGGAAATGTTGGGTTGTTGGGATGTGCTCTTGGAGAGGATTGTGGGATGCCTGTGTCTTCCTTTCCCTTCTCTTCCTGGCTATGAGTTGAATGAGTGTGTTCTCATCATGACATGCTGACTCAAGACACAAAAGCAAAAGGACAAACTGACCATCCAGTGATGGTTCCCAAACAGAAACAAGCGCATGCCTGTATGCCTGTTTTAAAGTTGGTTATGGGCCTGGCAAACAGCTCAGAAGGTGAAGGTGTGAACTGCCATGTCTGGTGGTTTGAGTTCAATCCCAGGAACCCACATGATGGAGGGAGGGAACTGATCCTCTTTATCAGGATGGCGAAAGCTGATTAATACACATGTTTAATAAGTAAATAAAACATTGAATAACAAAATGATATTCATGTTAGAATTATCTCTGTTAGAAAAGGAAGGGAGGGAGAAAGGAAGGAAGGAAGAGGGGGAGTAAATAAAGGAAGAGATGGAGGAAGAGGAAAGAAGAAAGATAAGAAAAAAAGAAAGGAGGAGAGGGAGGAAGGAGGAAGGAAGGAAGGAGGAGAGGGAGGAAGGAGGAAGGAGAGGGGGAAGGAGGAGAGCGAGGAAAAAGGAACAGATGGAGGAAGAGGAAAGACGAATGAAAGGAAGGGAGGGAAAGAGAGAAAAGGAGAAAGAAAAGGAAGAAGAGAGGAGGAGAGTGAGGAAGGAGGGGAGGGAGGAAGGAGGAGAGGGAGGAAGGAGAGAGGAGAGAAGGAGGAGAGTGAGAGAGGAGGAAGGAAGGAGGGAGGAGAGGTAGGAAGAAGGAAGGGAGGAAGAAGGAGAGGGAGAAAGGAGGAATAAAGGAAGGAGGGAGGAAAGGGAGGAAGGAAGGAGGGAGGAGGGGGGAAGGAGAGAGGAAGTTGGAGAGGGAGGAAGGAGTCTTAGTTTATTTTTCTTGCTGTGATAACACTGACCAAAAGCAACTTAGGGAAGTGTAGCAAGAGATTCCACCCAGCCAATGCTCCTGACTTGAATTCCCAGGTGATAGCACCTAGGCTTTGAACTGCCTTTGGTTTAAAGTCAGGGATTGTTATCTGAGCTGCTCCTCTGAAAGAATTACAGAGCCTTTGCATAGCTTAGTCTTGGAGGACCTGGCCACCCAGGAGATGTCACAGCTGAGAATTGCTTAGGTGAATGGTTCCTTCAAACAATGCCAGAGAAGAGTTTTTGGAGTGAAGTGTTTGGCTCAAGGTGTGATTTGTATAAGAGCAAAGGAGGCTTTGGGCAGTGAGTTCATCAGAAGCTGGCGCCCGGCTACTGCTGTTGCTAAGTCTGAGTGACTCTCTTTCTTCACACGACCTGAGTAACACAGAACCTGACAGCTGGTGTGCTCAGAGAAGGTATACGCACACAGCAGGACTGGACGTGAAATGTGTGCTCATGAGGGAGGACTCCAGGATTTAGTAGGGATGTGGGAAGTTTAAATTCCACGTATCAGGAGCAACAAAATGTGCAGTTGCTGAAATACTCATTAAAAGGAAAAATATTATCTGCACAATTATTGAAAATATTAAAGATACAAGTAAAATGGCTCCCGAGACAAAGAATAAATCAAGGGGAAAGGCCTCCTCAGTAGAAAAAGGGGAGTGTTTAACCATCTTCATAATAGTCCACAGGTAAGAATTCCCAGTAGAGTGGGATGTTTCCATGAGATAAACACACTACATTACAGGCAGTGGGGATCTCCCCACACCCATCCACACCATGCCAGATACCAGAGAGAGATGGCGACAGCAAACATGTGAAGGTCCAGCAGAAGCAAGAGACATTCTGCAGTCTGTGGTCCGGGGCCTTGCTTATCTGAGATTCAACGTTTTAAATGCCATATTCTGCAGATCTCTGAAACATTTGAAGACCGCTGCCTATCTAACATATATCTTTGACCTTGAACACATACCTAACATGACTACAAGTGTGATTATTATAGATGACTAATTACTATCTTGTAATTATTATCCTAAATAGTTTGTAATAATAACTTACAAGGACTAGAGATTTACATTACATTGTTAAACAAACTACATAAATACAATACCTCAAACAAGAGTAAAAGCATATACAGTATTACAAAAATAACCTTAAATTTGTATCAATATACAAAAATCCTTACCAATATAAAATGGTTGAGACTAGTTGCTTCTTTACTTTAAACATAGATTAAATGATCTACCCCTCTATCCAATCATTCCTATACCCCCATTTTCTTTTCAGAAAGAGATCCCTGAATCTAACCTTCTTTGCTTAGTTTCCTCCCTGACCATGACCAGTAAGAACTTGCAAACAAACTCCCTAAATGATAAGAAACATCCATAACCCACCAAATGATCAAAAACCACCCATGCCACCTCTTGGGAATGTGGGCATTTGTTTTTAAAATTACTTCCTGCTGTTTGTGGGTGACAGCATCTTTAGGGGACTGTGAGAAAACTGGGATAATGGTCACATCCTGGGAAAGCCGGCTGTATCATTTGTTGTCCAGTCTCTGCTGATGGGCAAGCCCAGGGCTTGTCTGCAGTCCTGGCTGGAGGAGCCTGTGAAGCTGGACCATCTTAGCCAACCACCTTGAAATTCTCCTGAGCAGTCTGTAGAAAGAAGCCAAGCTAAGACCAGGCATTTATAAGAAAAGCCTCTGTGTATTTATTTTGGAGCTGGGTGGCAGAACCCCTAAAAGAGCCAAAGAGTAAAAACAACAGCTACACAAAATCATGTACAGGAAGCTAGATTAAGCTTTTTTCTAGAATTAGTACTCTATATAATCATTAATATCACAGCAGAAAGTTTAAATATATACATATATGTAAATATATATAAATCTTATAAATTTTGAGATAATATTCATACTTAAAGAAAAGTTTTAAAGAGTCATAATAAAACCAAAGGATTATGAGATTAGTGGTAATAGAATAGTGTAGCATGAATAATAAAAACCCAGAGACATATATAGGGGTTAAAACTGAAGATCAGAGAAGCAGAGCAGTAAACCACTAGAGAGACCTTTTACCCCTACCAATACTCATACCAAAGGGGTGATCCTCAGACTGCCTAGACTGCACTGTGTCTCCACCAAACCTCAGACTCCAATTCTAGTGAGTTCCTGCCTCTTGCCCTTTATATTCCTCTCTCTGCTCAGCCATATCACTCCTGTCTCCACCCTCCCTAGTGCTGGGATTAAAGGCGTGAGCCACCACCACCTGGATCTGTTTCTGGATTGATTTTGTATAGCCCAGGGTAGCCCTGAACTGACAGAAATACATCTGCCTCTGTCTCTCGAGTCCTGGGATTAAAGGTGTTTGCCACCACTCCCTGGCCTCTAGAGGGTTAGTTTTGCAATCTGATCTTCAGGCAAGCATTATTTATTAAAATACAAATAAAATATCACTACAGAATAGTCCCTTAATTTTGGGTTTTTTTTTTTCAGTCTTACTGGGTGGCTCTTCTGATACAGAGATTTTGAATTTTCCTTTAACAAGCACGTTTGGGTTTAGAGAAGGAAAGAGCTACACTCCAACTACAAAGCCAGTTTTAATCTTTAACTGCACTGAACTACAAAAAAGAGACTATTTTCCTTATGTCTATGGAGAACAGCATAAAAAATATTTGGGAAGATTTATGAAATTTTATTCTGTTGGAAATGTGATATACCAATAGACCAATTGATTCTTTTTCTTGAGGCATTTTCTCTGAATGTTTTTTTTTTTTTTTGTTGTTCCGTGTTCTTCAGATTCCTTAATTGGATACTTTTATTCTCTTGGAAAGGGAAAGACAAAGCCCTGACTCATCCCTAACTTTGGGGAGTTTCCCTTTTGGCAGGTTATATCTAATGAAACGAAGGCATTTTTCAGTCTTATAAGTTAGTTTAGATTGAATGGCTATGCTGTTTTATGAATGATTGCCTCTCCTAATGAAAAAGTCTCTCCTGTTTGAATCTAATCTTTATCAATTTTAATGGTATCCATAGCTTTTCTTCTCCTGTGGAAACAAAAGCAAAACTTTTCCCCCAATGTAACACATATCCTGGTTTCCATTCTGAGGTCAATACATTCTCAAAGTGTACAGGCTGGTTTGATTGGGCAGTTTTTTCCTACTATCCAATGTTTCTCTGCAGCTGTTGTTCCAATCTCATTAGCATTTAAAAAAATTTAAAGTTAATAAAGCATTGTAATCTATCTCTGCTTTTAAAGTGTGTTTAGATCTTTCTTTAACTGTTTGTCATGTAGGGTTGTGTGGTATGCCTGTAATATGCTTTATGTTGTAACATGCAAATATATGCTGGAGCATTGTCAGTCTTAATTTAATTTCCCAAACTCTGCTAAAATGAAACACATCCATTTGCCATATTTTCTTTCTTTTCTTTTTTTTTTCTTTTTTGGTTTTTTGAGACAGGGTTTCTCTGCAGCTTTGGAGCCAGTCCTGGAACTAGCTCTTGTAGACCAGGCTGGTCTTGAACTCACAGAGATCCGCTTGCCTCTGCCTCCCGAGTGCTGGGATTAAAGGCATGCACCACCACCGCCTGGCTGCCATATTTTATTCCTTTGAGTACCCTTTGGGTTACTTCCTTCAGTAGTGGAGTTTGGTTATATGAAGAACAAGTAGAACCTTTACTTTTAAGTTTCCTGACTTGTTGCCAAGTGATAGAAAAATCTTTCTTCAAACCCTTGCTATTAACATGATATTTCTTAGGAAATTCCAATGCTGCTAGCACATTTCCTATCTATAGCTGATCAATTTCATGAATACCTTGGGTCAGAGGGCCTGGTAGGCCCATATGGGATCTGATATGTTTTATGTGAAGGATGATTTCTATTTCTGATTATTTCTTGTAACTGAGTAAATAGCAAAGTTAATTCCGAATCATTGGAATAATTTCAGTGGTTTTAACATGTAAAACAACTCTTTCTGCATATTGAGAGTCGGTAACTATATTAAGAGGGTCTGGAATATCTAATAATACCATGAGAATAGCATATAATTCTGACTTTTGAACAGAATCATAAGGGATTTAAGCCACTTTACTTGAATTTCTTGATTTATAACCTGCCTGTCCTGATTTATTTGTGTCAGTATAGAATGTAGGGGCTCCAGAAATTGGTGTTTCCCATACAGTGTAAGGAAGGATCTAATTATTTCTCTTTATAAATTGAAATCTCTTGTTTTGGGGATGTTTGTTGCTAATCTGTTTCAAGAAATTACTGCAAGCTCTTTGTTGATGTTCATTTTCTGGCCATTATGAGACAATTTTGGCATTGGTAAAAGGTTCCACAAAATCTGTTGGGTCTATTCCTGTTAATTAATGAAATCTCAATTTTCCTTTCAGAATCAGTTCAGAAACCTTTTCTGTAGATCTTTAATTTTTATTCTGTTTGTGTGATAAAGATATCCATTCTAAGATATTATCCTCTCTCTGCATAAGAATTCCTGTAGAGACTGTGTAGAGGGTAGTATGACCAAGAAACAATACATGTGTGCTTCCTGTAATTTCTTTTCTACCAGAGCCAATGATTTCTCAGCCTCAGCTGATAATTTTTTTGAACTATTTCATGCCTTATCACTTTGTAAGATTTGAAACAAATCACTTAGTTCTTGAGTAGTGTATCTGATTGTGGTTTGTAAGGTTTGAACCAAATCACTTAGTTCTTGAGTAGTGTATCTGATTGTGGTTTGTAAGGTTTGAACCAAATCACTTAGTTCTTGAGTAGTGTATCTGATTGTGGTTTGTAAGGTTTGAACCAAATCACTTAGTTCTTGAGTAGTGTATCTGATTGTG
>PVIU01021886.1:0-30572 GCA_004026605.1 Ondatra zibethicus
ATGGGGGCAGTTTTGCCTTTCCAGGACAGGACTTCCCAGCCTTTGTTAATCCATGACACAACTCTGGGCCTGACAGGCTACCTGAGGGAGCCTCCACCCGCAGCGTGTGACCAATCCCAGCCTTCCATAATTGCCTGCATTCCTGATGTGTGTGCTCACACCCGTTCACCCTCATTCAAACACTTGTAAGAGACCTCACACTCCTTGAAGGCAGACAGGCTCGGTTTTTATAGCACTAATCACGGAGCGCTGCAGCATTTGTTTACACTCCTGCCTCCCCCACCCTGCTTTAGCTTTTCCGTCTCCAGTAGCTGGTGCAGCACCTGGCCCTCAATAAAGGTCGCTGGATTATCAGCAAGCCTCTCCCACCGGGTGTCCAGCACCGTGTCTGGTTTAAGGCAGTGAATTCAAATGGCATGTACAAGCGGCCAGCCCTGCCCGCCTCTCTTCCCCATGGTTAACAGTCCAGTTTCCAGACCCAACCGGGCAAAGAGCACCGATGAAACCCAAAACTTCAGAACACATCAGAGCCCTTAAAGGTCAGAGGCCCGGGCAGGAGGCTAAGGCAGTGGGACGTGGCTCACCTGCATAGGGGACTTGGAGGACATGTGACAACCAGACTTCCCCATCCCACTCCCCTACCCTTCATCCCACACATTACCTACTTATTCCCCAGTACAGCAAACCTTCCTTTTACACAAAGCTCTTATTCACCTCCACAGCACCTTCAAGACCTGGACCTCCGCTCGCTGGCCTCTCTGCTTCATCACCACTCTTGTTTATTGTGGGACTGGCTTGCTTTTGTGCTGCTGAGGGTGGAACTCTGGGCCTTGGGCATGCTAAGCACGTGTTGTACCACTGAGTCTCCCCTCCCCCCGACCCACCCCAACACACACCCATGACGTCTGGAAGACAGCAGAGGGCAGACTGACCTGTAGGGGTTAAGGGTGCAGACGGTGACGGCAGGGAAGACCAGCTTGTCTGAATTGAGGTTGATGTTGAGGCTGACGGGGTAGCTGAAGTACTCTTCGAACAGCAAGGCGAACTGCCAGTACATGACGCCGAAGGTGCAGAGCCACAGCACTGCCCAGAAGGCGGTCTTCATGCGGTTGTGCTTGGAGCATACCAGGCGGATGGCGCCGTGGATGGTGGTATTGTTGCAGAAGAACTGGAAGAGCTCTCGGTAGGAGCGGTGGAACTCGATCAGCGCCTCCTCCTCCTCGCTGGGTTGTGGGGGCGCTGAGGGTTCGGGGCCCAGCCCCTGCTCTTCCCGCTTGTCTCCCTTCCCCAGCTCTTGCATGGACTGAAGAGGACAAGGGTCTTGCCCCTTGCACTTGTCGCCCTTCATGGAGCCCTTAGGTGAGTTGGGGAGGTGAGGGTCTAGGTCAAGGTTGAGCTCGAGGCTCTGGTGCGGTCCAGCATCATCAGCATGAAGGCAGAACGGGGCGGCCCCTGACCGTGCCCGCATCCCACGCTGAGGCCACACTCCCCCAGTCCTCCCACCCTCCTCCACCTTTCCAGGAGCCAGCTGACCTTCTGGAGTTGGGGCCAACCAGGCAGCACTGAGCTTGTCTGGAGTGGCCACAGAGCCTCTCAGCCACCTTCGCTTGCCCGCTAGCGCCTCCTGGGTCTCCACAGCAGGCACAATGCCTGGTTTAGCAGCCTCTCCCTCTTGTCTTTTTCCTCCCTGACTGTGTGACTGGCTCCAGTTCTCACGCCCTCTTGGCCCAGCTGTCTCCTGCTTCTCTTTGGGTCTCCCTCTCTGTGCCAGGTTCTGTGAGCCTGCCTCACTTCCTCCCCTGCCTTCCCTATCTCCTCCTGGGCCCTCTTCTCTAGCCCTGGCCTCCAGCCTCCTGCTACCTCCTCCACTGCCTCGGGAACCGCAGGGCTGCAGGAGGCCTGAGCTGCCTCCGGATCCCAGCTCCCAGGTGTGGCTGGGCAGTGACTGGTTCCTTTCCAGTTGAATCTGGCAACCGAGCCTCTCCACCCTCTCACCTGACAGGTGTAGTGCCTGGCCCTGGAGCCCGCCCGCCCGTCAGCCAGGGATGGGAGCCGCAGAAGCCTCATTAGCATCTCAATTAAAGGTGAGCTTGGCAGGGGGAGGGTCGGAGGAGGAGTCTGGCCTGGGAGCTCTCCAAGGGGGAGGGCTCTTGGGTACAGGTGAATCGGGGACCTGCGGAAGAGTTTGGGTCAGTGATTGATGGGGGAACTGACTGGCAAGGAGACCAGGGACAGAGACTGGGAGGAAGGATTCTACACACAAAAGCCAGGAAGGCAAAAGCGGAAGGAGGATGACGGAGTATAGGTGGGGACACCAGAACAAGGAAGGTGGAAAGAGAGACAGACAGGAGGACTGGGCAAAGGGCTGAGGGAGGACGGAGGAGGAGGAAAAGGAGGGAGCCAAAGGGACTCTCCTGTCAGGCAAGATTGCCAGGGGAAAGAAACTTAAGTGGACTTCCAGAAACTAAGATCTCTTCTGATTTGGGTCTCTCAAGGTCATCCCAGGTCAGCCTCACAGCCAGGATCCCAGAGAAAAAGGAGAAGGGGTCCCCCCAAAACTGGGAGCACCTGCTGGCCCCACGGTATTCTTCCCCATCCTCTTCCCTCTGAACTCTTCACCCCACCTACCTGGCCCCGTCCAGGCCTGGGAGGGGCCCAGGTGAAGCAGGGGGCTGGGCCAGGTCCTAGGACATTCTGTTCTTTTTGACACCGTTGGCTGCTAGGCCAGGAATGTGTAATGTCCCCTGTTGTGGTCACAGGGCTGCAGGAATGTGGGCACGAGAGGTAATGTGGGCGTGGGGACCAGGCAGAGCTCTGTGGGCACAGATCAAGAGCCTAGGGACAGGCAGGGATGGCAGACACTGGGAGAGAGCAAGAGCTGTGCCCATGCTGGTATTCAGGGCAAGAAGGGTGGGCACGCTGTCCTAGAAGGAAGACGAGGCTATTTCACCAGGGATGTGTTTTTCTCCAAAACCTCCCTCTCCACCTAACCCAGCAATCGGAGAGAGATGCAAGCATCAAGACAGGTTTGGAAGCCTCAGATGCTCAGACCCCAAAATAGGAGGTGGGAGGAGCTATAGGAGAGCCTTTCACATAGTCCAGGCTCAGCAGTTTGCCGGTGATATCCAGTGATAGCCAAGTTTGAGCCCTGTGGAAGGCAGCCCCAGTGCCCCAGTGTGCTCGCTGGCATTTCCTACCATGTACCCTCTCCCCAGCAGCAACAGATATAAGTGTTCTCTGTGCCACAGACCTGCAGACACAGACCTGAGCACCCACAGAAGCTCAGGGGAAGAGCTAGGTCTGCATAACAAGTAGTTGAAATACAGTGAGATAAGGGCTCTGGAGATAAGAAGCAAGGGCTGGGGAGATCCTGGGAGACGCAGGAGGAGGGACGCATTTCAAATGATGCCCTGGAGATTGGCATAGCAGATGGATCTTGAAGAATAAGAGGTTTACCAGACAAAGAAGAGGGTCCACCTCACCTCATCCTTAAAACAAGAGCCTGTGGACCAGGGTTCCACCTGCTAGCTAAGCTGTTGAGCAGGTGCCTTGACACACACATTCACGAAACCTCCCATTAGAAGGGGGAGGGTGGCTCTTTCTTCATTTTCCAGATGAAGAAACTGACCCTCCAAAACAACAAACCAGTTCTCTGAAGTCTCAGAGCCAAACAGCAGCAGTAATAAGCAGAATTCAAAAAGTTTCTCCTCTGAGGTGGCCTCTTGCTCTTTACCTTCTGAGACAGACCAGCAGTAGACTCCTAGGGAACCAGACCTCCAGGAGGGGCTCAGTCAAAACCCATGGATCCATCAGCTCATGAGGTGCTGTCTCCTTGGCTGTGAGTCTCTGAACTGGTCCCACCCCTCCACATCCCCAGCCACCCTTAGAAACTCCATTCTTCCTTGCATCAAGCCCTTAAACTAGTGTCCTACAGGCAAGGTGCCCAGTTGCCCTGGCAGTTTGATCTGCGAGGTTCTGAGAAGCTAACTCCTCCCTGCCTCTTCTGTTTGCTAACTGAGCCTGAAACCGGAGTACTGGCTTAAGGCAGCCTGACAAATAGTTTTCCTCTCAAGGACTCTGTGAGAAAGTCTGATCTGAAGAGCGTGGTGACTCTGGCATGTCCTGACAGTACCAGAGTGGCTTGGCTTGGAGACCACGGTATTAGGGATCTGGAATGGGCCAGGGCAAGCCTGTTGTGAAAATAGATATTTGGGGACCACACTTTGGTCAGAGCCCCATTTCAAATATTACACACATACACACACACTTTCCTTCCCAAATCAGGGGATCCTTCTGTAGCCTATGCTGACCTGGAACTCACAGTAGTGCTTCTGCCTCAGCTTTCCAAGTGCTGGGACTGTAGATACATTGTTGTCATGGTATAGTTTCCCAGCAGGGCAGAAGTACATAAAACAGCAAAAGCTTCCTGTTGTCCCATTTCTTTCCTTCCCCAGCCCAAAGGGACCCACTATGGCTTGTTCCTCCGTCCGATCTCTTTCTGTGTGTCTTTTAGACTTACATGTTTTGTGGTGTTGTATATTGAGACAGTTTCAATGTATAGCCGACCTAAGCTTGCTTTATAACTCAGGCTGGCCTTGAATTCATGATCCTTCTGCCTCGGCCTCTCAAGTGCTATGATTACAGACATGTACACTGTGCCAGTTCACATTTGAAAAAAAAAACTTTAAAAAATCCTAAGTGCGACTTATCATATCATAGGCATCACTCTTTGACTTCCATTTTTGTTTGTTTGTTTGTTTGTTTATTCATTGGTTTGGTTTGTTTCATTTTTTTCTAGACAAGGCTTCTTTGTGTAACAGCTCTGGCTGTCTTGGCTGGCCTCGAACTCACAAGGGATCCACCTTTTTCTGCTTCCCGAGTGCTGGGATAAAAGGCGTGCACCGCCACAGCCAGGCTCCATTTTTAAACTGTTAGTCTTTGAAAGGCATTTTTAAGCCAGGCTTAGTGGTGCACCCCTTAGAGGCAGGTGAATCTCTATGAGTGGTGTGTCAGGCTGACTAGTTACAAAGGCCCTGCCCTTGTCTACATCTAGCCCCTTGCTGGGTACATGGGGTATCTAAGGCCTCAGAGCCACCCACGGTTGAGGTGAGTTGTTTCCCAAGTCTGATGCTCCTTTCCTGACTTTCAGAATAGTAGACTCTTGTCTGGCATGTCAGGGACTTTTTTTTTTTTACCTTGTCTCAGAAAGATCCGCTTCCCAGGGCTTCCTGTTGCCTCTCCCAGAGCCCCCAAGCCATCCCTTAAGAAAAGGGGCTGCCTTCCCTGCCCCATGCCAGCCAGCCACCAACTGTTAGTATGGCCATAAACTATGCAGTGGCTATAGGGGAAGAAGTGAAACTTCAGGGCCTGCAGGGGGTGGGCATTAGGATTGACAGGTCATCCTGCCTCTTTACCTCAGAGATAGACTAGAAGGAATCACTTTCTCCTCCACACTTCCAAGAAAAGCCTACCTCAACACTTCCTGATGTTTACTGTTAATAAACTGGCCCACATATGCACCTGTGTTTACATGCACATGCCTACATGTGTGTAGATCATTTCACAAGTTCCCTGAGGACAAGCACCAGGTTAATTTATCTCAGTGACTTCAGTGACTAGTGATTGCTATTTTTGTTTTGTTTCTGAGATATGCACTGTGGGGCCCACACTGCTCTCAAATTCCTGATCCTCCTGCCTCATCCTCCAAGTGCTAAAGTTACAAATGTATGCCTCCATGCCCAACTTAATGGTCACTACTCGTTGACCCACTCTGCAGACAGCAGAATTTCACATCTTGACTAGGATCCAAGGTTTATCTTTGACAGAGAGGCATGTGCATCAAACAGAGAGGAAAACATCAAACACCTTGACTTCCTCTGATAGCACATTGATTTGTGGGTGTTTTATTGTTTATATTGAGCTATACATTTTTCTTCACTCCCCTCCCTTACTCCCTTCTCCCCTTCTACCCTCTCCAATGATCCCCATGCTCCCAATTTACTCAGGAGATCTTGTCTTTTTCTCCTTCCTATGTAGATCCATGTATGTCTCTCTCTCAGGGTTCTCTTTGTTGCCTGGGTTCTCTAGGGTTGTGAACTGTAGGCTAGTTTTTCTTTGCTTTATGTCTAAAAACCACTTATGAGTAAGAACATATTACATTTATCTTTCTGGGTCTGGGTTACCTTACTCAGTATGTTTTTTTCTAGATCCATCCATTTGCCTGCAAATTTCAAGGTGTCATTATTTTTTACCTCTGTGTAGCACTTCTTTGTGTAAATGTACCACATTTTCTTTATCCATTCTTCGGCTGAGAGGCATCTAGGTTGTTTCCAGGTTCTGGCTATGAAAAATAATACTGCTATGAACATGGTTGAGCACATGTCCTTGTAGTATGATTGTCTTTTGGGTGTATACCCAACAGCAGTAGTGCTGGGTCTTGAGGTAGATTGTTTTGATTTGTTAATTTATTGAAATTTCCTTTTTCAGCTTTTATGCTTTCTAGTATAAAAACAAGTCACCCACTTAAATGAATCCCTTTACTCTTAGATTTAGTGCTAACTACAGGCTGTTTACTATGGCAAACAGCATCCTTTTTTGTTCCTTTAGTGAGCTGGAAAGATGCTTAGGAGTCCCCATTAGAGACTTATCCCTTTGGTCAGTACAGGACTTCACAGCTTCAGCACTGCTGGCATTCCCAGCCATACAATTCCTTGTTGTCTGGGCCTGTCTTGCACGGCAGGTCACAGCAATATCACTGGCCTCTCTGCACTAGGTGACAGTGGGAATTCCAAGCAGTAGCAACCTAAAATGTCTTAAGATATTGCCAAATGTCTTCTGGGGAGCAAAGTTACCAAGACTGAGAATAACTAGGTAAGGCTTTGTTCCCAGTGACATTCCAAATACTGGGAAAGCCCATTTCTCATGTGTTACGTTCATTTCTGTCTCCCAGCCCAATTGATGCTAAGGGCATCAGTTGGCTAAGGGAAATGTGATGAAGAAGACAGGAGTATTTAGAGGGACCCACACACCAATTCTTGGGGATTACTCATGGGCCGCGGGGAGAAGGGTGGTTCAGTAAGCCTCCGTGAAGGAGGCCTGGGAAAAGAGCCCTTCGCGCCTTCTGGGAGTCTCCCCATCTGGTGTGTCCAGTGGACATCGATCAAAGTTTCCAGGAGGTAGGAAAATGCACAAGATGACACTGTGCTGGCTAAGACTTGGAAGGCTTCTCACCCCAAAGTCTCTACCCTCCTGAAGAAGGTCAGAGGGGCAGTGTGATAACCATTTTGTATTAAGAGTTGTCTGTCTGCAGTCCCTGTAGGCTGCCAGGTCTGGTTGCATCTCCCCACCTTTCTGAGTTCTGATTGGTAAAGTGTCCATAGTCCCACGTTTACTTGTAGTGATAATTTGTTTGTGTTTTAATAAATAAAGCTTCCCCGGAGATCAGAGTGCAGAGCTAAGCCACTAGAGGCCAGCAGTGGTGGCTCACGCCTTTAATCCCAGGACTCGGGAGCAGATGCACCCTGGGCTCCACGAAATCGATCCAGTCTTTAAGAGAAACAGCTCACAGAAAGCTGGTCCCAGCACTTGGGATCCCGCGGGAAGAGACAGGAGGAGGTCACTGCAGTCTGAGGTAGCAGTCTGGGGAGGCAGTCTGAGGACAGCATTGCCCTTTTGGTTTCAGGATTCTGTAGAGGTGAAAGGTCTCTCTAGTGGTTGGTTGCACTGCGTCTCTGATCTCTCAACTTTCACCCCCTAATATCTAACTCCGGGCTTTTATTATTAAGACCAATTAGAATTGTGTTACACTTGCTATATCCACATACAAATAAATATGTGAAAAAAATTCAAGGGAGAATCCCCTCATCTGTATGGGAAGACTGACAGGCTTTAAGATGCACACACGATGTGAAGGAGGAAGACCGGCCATGAGTTAAAGCTGGGTAATGACCACAAGGTGAACCCCAATACTGTTTGTCCTCTTTTTGGGCAGTACATGGGAAGTTTTCCTAATGAAACATAAAAAGAAGAGTGGAAATTACCTAAGACGTTCCTTTATGTTACAGAGAGACCCAAGTGAGTCTAGTCCCTGCCCCAACTCCCTGAGCCTAGAAGGAAGAGAAGCCAGAGCTCATCTGCTATTCAGGTATCTCTTCCCTCACGCCTGGTGGCCTTGGTCTTGGACTACTTGCTAATGACAGTTGCCAGCAGAGTGTAGCTACTGGGCCGACACCCTGTGAGGAGACAGGGTGACATAAATCCCAGGCAGGTCTCCTCAGTCTTTTCTACAACTCATTCCTGTACCCGATTCACACGTCTACCGAAAGCCTGTCTGGATACCTGATCTGCCCTGAAGATGGCCAGTTCTCAGGTGGAGACTTCCCCTCGTCCCAAAGGAGACTCTCCTGAGTCACAAGGCAGGCAGGATGGATGCTGACATGAGCTGGGATCTGAAATTCAGGCCTGGACTGCTGGTAGGTTCTGCCAGAGTAGCCTAGTATGGACTGCCTTCATTTATTCCCTGAGTGTGTACCTGGCATGTGGCATAAGCCAGATCATGCTAAACTCTGTGAGTCCAGACTTAACATCTGAACCAGGCAATAGGCCAGTCCATAGCCTCATAGGGAGCAGACAGACAGCACAGAGCGGACTAGTCTTCCTTGAGGGCTCTGTAGCTGCTTCCTGGAAGCGCAGACTGGAATTTGGAGACTGTGTTGGGTGGGGCTTGTGGGGGTGTCAGCCAGTGGAAGGGGGAAAGAGGGGTTGTCACAAAACTGCAAACAGCTCTGAGCTAATAAGGGTGGGAAGAAAAGGCCACAACCTTGGAACTGCACTCCTCTGCCTGGCACCCTGAGCAGTCTTCTCCAGAGGTAAGGCTGGCCTCTCAGGTACAGGCTTATGGGTATGCAAGCTGGAATTGGGCTACCCAGCCCCAGCCCAGAGGTCCCCAACTCACCAGGACCTAGGTTTTGACATCTTCCCCCACTCTCCCTTTGAGAGAGCTCCCCAGAGGACAGAAGGACAGGTCCAGGGCCAGCTGCACTCTCTCCAGTTTCTTGTGGTGTGCCCAATAGTGTGTGATGTGGGTGGGCCAGCAGGGTGGAGGCCTAGTGGCTTCTTACTGTGGTAGCTTTTCTTTAAAAAGTCACAGAGTGGGGCAGGCCCTCAGTTTCTGCCAAGTGGGGTGAGGGGCCAGGCTCTGCAACTGCTAGCCACCTCTGGGTGTCTCAAGCGGGTGCACTGTCAATCCCTGGTGCATCCGCTTTGCAAATCTGGCACCCAGCTGCCCACTGCTCTGCCTCATCGTCCATGTGTTCCCAGGTCAGCTCTGCCCCAGGCTGTTGGAGGTCAGCTTGACAGATGGCGGCTAGCTACCGACTCTGCCGCCCTTTTTCCGCCAGCGGGTGATCCTGATCTGCAGCCCCTCTGAGGGCCAGACTTGAGAAGAAAGGTGGAGGCCCGGGTTCCGGGCCTGCAGCTCTCACGTGCTTTCCCGGCCACCCCCTCCCGCCCTGCGTCGAGGCGGCCAAGCCTGTTCCTCTTCCCCGGTCGCGATTGCGACAGGCCGGCCTCTGCTCCCAGAGCTCCCTGCCCCCGCCCCCGGCCGGCTCTCTCCACTCCCACTTCCTGAGCCCGGCGCTGGAGCCCTGGAGGCCAGGCCCGGCCGCTCCCGGCCCCCGGGGGCACGTCGGCCCAGCCGCCAGGCTTGGGAAGTCGTGGCCAACGCTGCTCAGGACGTCCGGGCTTCCCACCTTCCTCCCAGGCCTCCACCCGGTCTGGTCAGCCGACCCGAAAGGCCGCCATGCGCCTGCCTGGGGCCTCTCCCTGCGGCCTGGTCTGGGGGCCACTTCTGCTGGGACTTTGCGGGATCCTGATGGCAGCTCAGCCTCAGCTGGTGAGGGAGGGGCTAGGTGGGATGGGCCAGGTGAGAAAGAGGGCCTGGGCAAACTTCTCTCCAGCCCTTCTGCCCACAGAGCTGACCCTGCCTTGTTCTCTGTCTCCGCCTTCCCCTGGAAGGTGCCCCCATATCGCATAGAAAACCAAACTTGCTGGGACCAGGACAAGGAATACTACGAGCCCAAGCATCAAGTCTGCTGCTCCCGCTGTCCCCCAGGTGAGAACAGCGGCCCCAGGAAGCCCGGGTGGTAGAGGTGGGTCAGAATGACACCAACACTGGTAAAACTAGATGGGAGAGAGAGACGGGAGAAGCATTAGCCATTGTCACACGGCCACTGAGATTTGAAGAGGTGGCTGCATAGCCATGAAGACGGGATGGGGACAAAGAGGCTAAGGAGAGGCTCTGTGGCATGCAGCAAGCAGCGGAGATAGACTCCTGTCTCCTGATACCCCTCTTGCCTCACAGGCAAGTTTGTCTCTGCTGTATGCAGCCACAGCCAAGACACAACTTGCGAGACTTGCCCCCATAATTCCTACAATGAATACTGGAACCATCTCTCCATCTGCCAGCTCTGCCGCTCCTGTGATGCTGGTGAGTGGGGATCTGCCTGGATGATGGGTACTGCTGGGACCCCGGCCCCTCTCTGACCCAGCCCCTCTCTGACTCTTCCTCTCCCCTCCAGTGCTGGGCTTCGAGGAGGTTGCCCCTTGCACCAGTGATCGAAAACCTGTGTGTCGCTGTAAGCCAGGGATGACCTGTGTGTATCTGGACAATGAGTGTGTGCACTGCGAGCAACCTGTAGTGTGCCAGCCTGGCACGGAAGCCGAGGTTACAGGTCAGAGGTCACTGAAGGCAGCCAGTGAAAGGAGGCTGGGTGTCAAGGAGCTCTGTAAGGTGTCCTTTGGGGACTCCCCACTGGAGTCCTCTTTGACAGAAAATACCTATCATTCCTTGCAAAAGGCTCACAGGCGGGGGTCTGCCAAGCCATGAATTACACCTGTTGGCACTGGGGAAGCCTGGGGAAACTGGCAGACTAAAACCAAGCTGGGAAGGTAACAGCTATAGAACAGTTGGATTGTCATGGAGGAGGCATCAATGAAGCCCAAAGCTGGGCTCACGCTTGCCCACTCACCCTGACTGGCCTGCCTTTCTTTTGCCAGATGAAGCTATGGATACTGACATCAACTGTGTCCCCTGCAAGCCGGGATATTTCCAGAATACTTCCTCCTCTACAGCCCGCTGCCAACCCCATACCAGGTGAGAGTGCCCCTTCCCATACCTCCCCCCAACTCCAGGAAGCCCTCCTGTTGTCATTCCCTTCATCCTTGGCTTCATATGCTTGCCTGGCCATTCCCACACCATGTGTTCCTAGAGCACCAGGTACCAAGGAGAACAGCAAGAGCTCACAGTCCTGTTTCCTCCACAGATGTGAGAACCAGGGCCTGGTGGAGGCGGCTCCAGGAAGCTCCAGCTCTGACACCATCTGTAGAAATCAATCAGAGCCAGGTGAGAGGCGGGGCTGAGGTCCAGAAGGCAGGGAAATGTGCATCTTTCCTCCCAGGATTAGGCCGAGAAGGAAACATTCCTTCTAAAGCGATTGGAAGGGGCTGGCATAGTGGCAGAGTGCTTGCCTGGGATACATGAGGTCCTGGGTTTGAACCAAAGTACCACCAAAAGAAGAAACAAAAACTTAGAAAGCTAGGTGTGGTGGCATACCCATTTCATCCCCAGCACTTAGAGGATCGAGGCAGGAGAATCAAGAGTTTGGGGCCAGCCTGGGCTCCCGAGTGAGAGTGTCTCAGGGGGTGGGAATAGAATATCCATAGACTATATCCTTACACACTATAAAAATTACATCTGTTATGCTAGGAAACACTCCTGTGCTGCGATGTAATTCCGACTGACTCTGTCATTATCCTGGAGTCCCTCCATCCTAGGCCTCCTCGCTGAGTTCCTTTCCTAATTGAATACCTCATTGTTCAGTTACACACGCCTGCAGGAGTCATGGTCCTCCATCTGACTCTTTCTAGGTTTTTCTTGGTTTCCGTCTTCTAGGAAGCTCACGGGTTTCCCAGCCTGGTGGTTGACTGAGGGTTGTTCTGATGACTGTAATCATTGCTAATTGGCAGAATGGAATAACATTTCTGAGTGGGCAGATATTTGTGATTCTGGCTTCCAGGTATTGAGAGCTACCCCGAGTCCCTCAGTGATCCCACTTACTCTGCTCAACGATTCTATAAAGTGGAGTTGTTCACCCTCACCGTTGGGAAGAGGAAACTGATGCATTAAATGATTTGCCTGAGATCACCGGGATGGGGGGGGGAGTGTAAATCTTGTGATTCATGTCTGTATCTGAGTCTTTCTCACATGGGGCCCATTTATAAGGTACATGTGCTATAAAACTTTTTAAGAATGTATACCAGGTGTGGTGGCACATGCCTGTCACCCCTGCATTGGGAGGTGGAGGCAGGACTTTGAGGTTGGGCTGGTGAGACCTTGTCTCTGAGAGAGGGAGCAGGGAGAGAGGATGAAAATTAACTAAAATTCACCCACTGAACTTAGAGCCCTTCTCCTCCTACGTCTCCGTCTGGCTCTTCCCATGCATCCCTATGCATTCCTAGTCATATAATTTTTTTTACTTTACTAAGAGTGGAGTAATAAAAGTGTTTTATCACATGACATTTTTGGGGGGGAGGAGTTGGCACACGCTGAGTAGATGCTAACCGCTGAGCTATCCCCCACCCCCTATATCCTAGCTTTTCAGCTATCGTAAATATTTTCCCATGATCTCTCAGAAATCATCAAATCATCAAATTTCAACTCTGCATCAAATGTCAAGGATACATCACTATCACTAGCATTTCAGAGCTAGGCTTTTAGCCAGTGGGTCTGTTAACTGCTTATTTTATATCTGACAAACCAATGCTCGAATAGGCGAGCTGACTTAAAAGACAGGCACATAGGTGTGCAGACTCCTGGTTCAGTTTCTCTCCATGCCTTGCATTCTTCACTCCCTTCGACCACAGCTGTGGGTGAATCAGTGTGGGCAAGCCTGGGAAACCAAAGCCCTCTCTCTCTCTGCCTCTTTCCTTCCTGAGCCTCACCATGAGCAAGGGAGTGAGCAGCTTGGAACTCTTACTCTCCCTGAGAGCCGTAGATCAGGCTCAGAAGTAAGGTTCTCACAGGCGCAATCTCAGGCCCAGTTACAGAACCGGGGCTCTCCCCTTAGACCCAAACACCACCTCCCCTCCCTGCTGCCTTTCACGTGCTTCCGGCCTTGAAAACCAGCTGCCAAAGCATCCTTCATGTACTGACTGCAAGCGTTCTAGACATCACCACTCAGGGCAGTCTCTCATGTGGTCAAGAGACCCTTCCCAAAGTCAGCCTCAGCCCCTTGTCACAGCCCAAGGTAAATGGCTCCAAAGAGGGAAAAGGCTGTCTGATGTCTGGGAGAAGCACCCCCACACACACTCATCCCCACCCTCTACCCCCCCCTCCTCTGGTGTCCTCACTGTTGTCTGCCTTCCTGGCAGGAACAATGCTGCTGCTGGCCGTTCTGCTGCCATTGGTCTGTCTTCTGCTCTTCAGCACTACCCTGGCCTGCACCTGGATGAGGCACCCCTCTCTCTGCAGAAAGCTGGGTAGGAAGGAGTCAGTGCTTCCTGTCCCCACATGGATGTGGCAGTGGAGGGGAGGGATATTCAAGGACAAACTCTGGTGCACAAGGCTCTCAGGGTGCTCTCTCTCTCTAGGGGATGAGGGTAGCTGTACTGACTTCCTCTAGAACACCAGGGTTGGCAGCACACAGTGGTGGGGACAGAGGTTAAAAGGTTAGGAACCACAGGCCTCTGAACCCGTTTTGGTTTTCATTTCAGGTACTCTGCTCAAGAGGCATCCAGAGGTAAAGGAGTAGAAGAAGTCAGCAAGGAGGGGTGGGACGGCGAGGTCAGGAAAGGTGGACTTTGGCCTCCGTTCATTCCGCTGATTGCTTGCTGAGTGGCCATGTTCCAGCCACCATGCCTGGCACCAACATTCAGTCTGAGGAAGAGCCTCCCATCCCGGAGTTTGCGAACAAGTGGAAAGAATAAAATTCAAAAGCTGGGATGTTAGGGCCCTTAGCTAGCATGTGCAAGGACCTGGCTCCGTTGCCAGTGTCACAGAGGGGTGGCGCAATCGTACCATCACAGCACTTGGGAGGCTGAGACAGAAGGCTCACCATGAGTTTGTGGCCAGCCTGGGGCTCTAGAGTGAAATTCAGGGCAGCCTGGGCTAGAATTCGAGCTTGTCTCAAACACAACAAAACCAAAACAACAATAATAATGATATATAAGGAATAATTGTATATCAGATGGCAGCCGTAATAAGAGTGAGCTGGCCAGTGAGTGACAGGTGGGCAGGGACGGCCTCTCTGATGCACTGGTGACTTGAGCAGGGAGTTGAAGAAATGAGGAAGCAAACGAGGGGACTCTTGAGGAAAGCGCTCTAGAAATTGGAGAAGCATTGAGTGCAAAGGTCCTGAGGCATGGTGAGGCGCAGACACTATGAATGCATTGCCAGAAAACAAGGAAAAGGGCGTGGGAACTAAGGTACGATGAAGTCTAGCCTCTGATGTCAGCTGGTTCTCACTCTTTCTCTTCTACAGGGAGAAGAATCTCCCCCCTGCCCCCCTCCAAGAGCCAACCCAGATTTCCCTGACCTGGCAGAGCCACTTCTACCCACATCTGGGGACTTGTCCCCAGCCTCTGCTGGACCCCCAGCGACCCCAGCCTTGGAGGAAGTGGTGCTTCAACAGCAGAGTCCCCTGGTCCAGGCTAGGGAGCTGGAGACTGAGCCTGGGGAACATAGCCAGGTGGCCCACGGTGAGCTGGACAAGCCATAGGGAGAAAGGAATGTGGGGAGGAAAGGAGGGATGGGGGTGGTTGGGAGAGAGAAAGAATAAGGTCCAGATGAAATAAAAAGATCCAGAGGCAAAACAGAAGGGGAGAGTCTGAAAGAAACAGAGGAGTGTGTTCAGCACTTCAGAGAGCCATAGAGAAGCTGGGGTGTGGGCACACCTGCATCCCCAGCACTGGAAACAGGAGGATCAGGATATCAGAGCCATCCTCCACTACACAGCAATTTTAGGCCAGCCTGGGCTATGTGAGACCCTGACTCGAAGGAATAGGAAATGAGAGGTGGAGTTGGGAGGAAGGAGAAGAATTCCGCAAGTACCCTTCTCATTTAACCTTCTCTCCCACAGGTGCAAATGGCATCCATGTGACCGGAGGCTCGGTGACTGTCACTGGCAATATCTATATATACAATGGGCCAGTGCTGGGGGGAACACGGGGTCCTGGAGATCCCCCCGTTCCCCCTGATCCTCCATACCCCACTCCTGAAGAAGGAGCCCCTGATCCTTCTGTGCTATCTACACCTTACCAGGAGGATGGCAAAGCTTGGCATCTGGCTGAGACAGAGACACTAGGGTGCCATGCCCTCTGACAGGGCTGAGAAACCTACGTGCCGCCTGATGCCTGATGGTATCTGAGAAAGGCAAGGAGGACAGAGTCCAGCACCTTCTCCCTGAGGCTGCTCTACCCACCAGAACTCACAGGGTCTGGGGAGGCTCTGAGAAGCAGAAGCCTAAGAGACTAAGCCTCAGACACCTCTTCAGAGCAGAACCGGACAGTAGCAAGGCACAGTGCCTGCCCAGGACTCTGACTACTGTCTGAGTGAGCCTGAGACTTTGCGGCAGACCCACCAGTCCCAGAGGCTGCACACAGTCAGCCTCAGACACAGGCAAGGCTTGTGACCCTAGCTGCTGCCCACCATGCCTCTCTGCACCTTAAACATGGCAAAGGAGGGAGCCAGTCACAGGGTCACTGGCAAGGACATCACCGGGACCTTGCAAGGCTTTGTGGTGCTCATCCTCAGCCTTCACAGGCCTTGAGGGCTCATACCATGTGGACCAAGACAGACCCTGGGTGACGATAAAGCCACACGAAGGAGCATCCCTCCCTTGCTCCTGGGGGAGAGGATGGTGAGACAGTGAGAGTGGGCTTTTGGGTATCGTTATCAGGTATCCAGGAGAACAGGAGAAAAATGGCAAGTGTATTTATAAGTTGTAACCACCTGCAAATAAAGACAAGATTGAGATCCTTTATTTTCTTGGGTTTTATAGAGAAATACTAGACCATTAGGACAAAATCAAAGGCAAAGTTGAAGACACAAAAATATAGCCCTTCAAAGGTGCTCCTGGAAGGGGTCCCTAGGATTGGTTCAGATAGTGTCCGTATTAAGCAGTGTCTGAGTATTTACAGGGAAATATTGTAGGCATTCAACATACCTACAAAATGGTCCAACTCGGTCCTCTCAAAAACCCATGAAGCAAGCACTCCCTTGACAAAGGAGAAAACAGACACAGAGGAAGTCATTTGTTCAAGTCAGCTGCAAATGGCAAGAGGGTTTGTGCCCAAGAAGCCCACATAAATGTCTTTCAGTGGTCTGTCTTTCACAGGCATCAAGTCTCAGCACACACCCAAACATCCCGCTGTGCACAGTGGAAATCAGGGTTGGCTGAAAGGATCAATGGGTACTCAATATGAGGGAGGTCAAGTTAAGCTCTATTGGTGAAGTTCAGCTCTATTGGAGAACAGAAATCTGGGCTAGCTGAATCCTTTTATCTCAGAGGGAGCAGTCATGATTTTGTGTGTGTGTGTGTGTGTGTGTGTGTGTGTGTGTTACCTTTATTAAAAATTATTAATAAAAAAACTGTAATGTCTCTTGCCCCTTCACTGGTAAATGCTTGCTCCTCATGCATGTATCCACCATACGGCCCAACAGAGATGACCCAGAGCCTGACGGATTGCTCAGAGCTGACTGTTCCTTCCATAAAAGGATCCAAGTGTTAGGATCTCAGTAGCTGGCCTTCATCAAGACGGTATGGCAAGAAAACACATATCCCAGGAGTCTGAGTGGATGGGTTATTTAAGGTTGACTATGAAAACTGGATCCAACTTCCTTCTGCACAAAGTAAGTAATGCTTGGCTACATCATCACCAAGATAAATCTCCTTTGTCATGCTAGAGCCGAATGACACGAATCCTTAATAATCACTCCAATGTGTTAGAGTTTTTAAAATTACTACACGCTATTTTATAAAATTAAGGGGGAAGGACTCAAAGTAATGATATTCCTGGGCCATCAGGATAGTTCAGCTGGGCACTGAATGCCAAGGATGCCAAGGCCGATGACCAACTTTGATCTGCAGAACCCACATGGTAAAAGTAGAGAAACAGACTCCTAAAAACCATCCTCTAATCTCCATGTGTGTGCATGCGCTCTCTCTCTCTCTCTCTCTCTCTCTCTCTCTCTCTCTCTCACACACACACACACACACACACACACACACACACACACACACACACACTGTGGACTACATCTGTCTGCCTGTACTAGTACGGAACAAACTCCTGTTGGTTGGTATCTGAATTGAGTATACAGATTAATTAGGAAAAGCTGACATCTTCCTGGTGTTGGCTCTTCCTGTCAGAAATGTAATACATCTGTCTGTCTGTTGGTTCTTTTCTGCTTGAGTCCGACAGTAGCACTTCAATCCTTTCTCACCTTCTCTCGTCTTGTTCATTCCTAGGTGTGTTTATCATTATTAAGTACTATAGAAATGAGACCATTCAATTTATTTTTTGTTTTGACCTTATTTATTTATTTATTGGTTTTTTTTCAAGACAGGGTTTCTCTTTGTAACCCTTGACTGTCCTGGAACTCACAGAGATCCTCCTGCTTCTGCCTCCTGAGCGATGGAATTAAAGATGTGCACCTCCACCACCCTGTTGGGGAAGAGGGAATCTTAACTGAGAAAATGCCTCCATAAGATTGGTCTGTAGGTAAGTCTGTGTGGCATTTTTTTAATTAGTAATTGATGCGGGAGGGCCCAGCGTACTATGGGCAGTGCCAGCTTTGGGCAGGTGGTCCTGGGGAGCGTAAGAAAGCAGGCTGTACCAGCCATGGGAACCAGCCAGTAAAGCGGTTCCTCCATGGCCTCTGCTTCAGACCCTGCCTCTAGGTCCCTGCCCTGACTTCCCTCAAGGATGGATTTATGAGCTGTAAGTTGAAAAAAAACCTTTTCCTCCCAAGTTGCTTTTGGTCATGATGTTTTATCAAAGCAAGAGAATCCTAACTGGGACAAATAACAGCAACAACAAGAATAAACCAAAACCAACAAACAAAAAGCATATACTTTGGAGCTACCGAGATGGCTCGACTGTTGAGAACACTTGCTACTGTTGCAGAAGACCCAGGTTTAGTTCCAAGCACCTACATCAGACAGCTCACAACGGCCTGTTGTTACCTTTGCTCTAGTGGATTGGATGCCTTCTTTTGGCCTTCATGGATACTGCATGCACATGGGACACATACAGACAAGCAAGCACTCAGGCATATACATAAATAAGAATTTTAAAAAATGTAAGCACACACCTATGTAAGCACATACCTTGTTCATGTTTGTTCCACCACAACTGTCCCTAGCATTTAGCATGTTCTCATTCAATGGGAATTTAAACAGATGTATTGATTTTGCTATATTAAGGAAGTATCCATGTCTTAGCATTTTATCCAGATCAGACGACCAGTGAATGAGGAGAGGCTGGGCAGAAGCTACTGGAGCAGGGTGTTGGTGAGAGGGTGAGAGAGCTCCCTCTCATTCATGGACTGGGCCTGGTGGCTTGTTAAACGAATCTGAGCCACGCTTTCAAAGTTCACATTTGGAAAACATTAAGTGCTTTCTATGGAGCAGTCATTTTAAGATAAAATAGCCAACAAAACAAACTTGGTTGAGGACTTCCTGGAGTTTGTGTAATAACTGCAGAGAGATAAGCACTAAGAAGCACAGGACTGGGATTTGATGGAGGCCGGAAGGCCAGGAAATGCCTGCTAGAGGACAGCGAGCCCGAACCCGCAACCCAGAGAGTAACAGAGTAATGAAAGGGCTCCCCAGGGAGAGCCATGAAGGAGAGGAGGGAATGGCTGGTAAAGGGCCCTAGGAACCATTTGCCTGACGCTAGGGAGCTTGGTTCCAGGGAGCTGAAGCGGGAAAGGTAAACAGGAAGCAGGTTGCCCAGACATACAAACTGTAATGAGAATTTGGGACTTTACCCTGGGAGCAGTAAGAAGCCACTGAACTTTTTCCCAATGTAGTAAAATGTATAAAGTGTACACCGTTCAAGTTAGAGCCTGAAAGTCTGCTGACACTGGGTTAGTGAGCTAAACACTTGCCTTGTATATTCCTAGCCGCTGAGCTGTTTCTCTAGCCCCTCATAAAATGAAATGTAATGTAAAAAATTATAAAGACTGTTTCAAGGTTATATTCATGTAAGTATTCTAGAAGATACGATTTCATGCCCCCTGATACCCAGTAATTCCTTTTTTTCCCCCAGGCAGAGTTTTTCTGTGTAACAGCTCTGGCTGTCCTGGAACTTTGTAGACCAGACTGAGATCTGCCTGGCTCTCTTAGGGAGTAAAGGCATGTGCCACCACTGCCTGGCTCAATAATTCTTTTAAGATAAAAAAAAATGATGATTTTTAATTATGTGTAGGTGTGTGTGTCTGCATGTGGGCATGTGCATGCAAGTACAGGCACCCACTTAGGCCAGAGACATTGGATTCCCTGAGCTGGAAGTACAGGTAAGCTGCCTGACATGGATGTGGAGAACCCAGCTTGGGTCCTCTGGAAAAGCAGCCAGAGCTCTTACCTTCTGAGCTGTCTCTCCAGCCTGGTCCCTCAATAGTTCTCATTGCTGGAACCGCAGTTTATATTCTACCAGACATGTGATATTTGGGATCTGCTTTCTCTCTTCATCTGGTACTGAGGATGGAATCCAGGTTGCATGCTAAAGAAAACATTCCAACACTGAGTTACAACCCTACCTTAGTGGCTTTTTAAAGTTTAAAACTTTAAAATATTATCACTAAACTGCCCAGACTAGTTTCAAATTTGTGATCTTCCTGCCTTAGTCTCCTGAGTAGCTGGAATTCAAGGTTTTAAAATTCATTTCACTTAGTTTTTATTTATTATTATTTTTATACACAGTGTGGTCATTAGGCAATTTTGTGGAGCTGGTTCTCTCCTACATTTTTATGTGGGTTCCAGGGATGGGACTCTGGTTGGCAGGTACCAGGCTTATACGGCAAATGGTTTAACCTGTCGAGCTATCTGGCCCTTTATTTTTATTTTTTATTACTTCAAAACTGTATTTATTAAGGAACCAGGGAGATGGTTTAGTGGGTAAAGACACTTGCCACCAAGACTGATGATGAGAGTTTGGTCCTTAGAACCTACATTGTGGACAGAGAGAATCAACTTCCATAAGTTACCCTCTTACCTCTACATGCACACACACACACACACACACCAAACAAATGAACAAACAAACAAATGGGTACTTTTTTTAAAGGAAAAGGAAAAAAATATGTACTGTGTTGTTGTGGACTGAACAGATCCTCGTGCATGAAAGAAAGCAGTCTGCAGCCGGGCAGTAGTGCCCACCTTTACTCTCAGTGCTCGGAGGCACACATAGGTGGATCTGTGAGTTCAAGGCCAGCCTGGTCTACAGAGTGAGTTCCAGGGGAGCCAAAGCTACACAGTGAATTCCCGTCTCTCTCACACACACACACACAAAACAATCTGAGCTATATCCAAGCTGGCCCCAGTCCCTACTCCCACCCCACCCCCTTTTTTAAACTATTTGACTTCTATCTCATCAGTTTTGCTTACATATGAAGTCCAGATAAATAAAATCATAAATTAATTATTTTATTTATTTTTTATTTTTTTTTAGACAGGACCAAGGATTCAAATTTGTAACCACACTTTTTTGCTTCTGCTGAGACTATAGAGGTGTGTGTGTATGTGCACATGTGCGTGCGTGCATATGTGCATGTGTGTGTGTATAAGGTGTGTGTGTGCTGCTGAGATTACACATAGGTCTCAAACATTCTAGGCAAACTCTATCACTGAACTGCATTGCAGTTCTATATATTTACTTTATGAACCTTTATAACTTTTATGATATTTATTTATTGGGAGGTGTTCGTTGTGCGATAAGACTTTTCCTGGAGAGACACAACACACAGGTCTACTCACCCCAGACATGAGTCCACCGCAGACAAAAGTGCAGATATCACCAAAGTCCAACTTGATGAATCAATGAGTTTTATTGGGGTCCCTTACAGGAGCAGAAATGACTGAAAGACAGCCATATCTGCAAAGCCTACCCCAGCATGGGTGACAGCTCACAAAATCTGGGAACCTGAAGCCCAGTCAGCTCAAGAGGCTGTGCAGGGTCCTTTCCAGACGGCACAGTTAGGCTAAAGCTCTTCTTTGCAGCTTGACTTCCCTGAGAACGACTTTCAACAGTCTTTATTGTTTTCTCTGGAAGGGAGAGGCCTAGTGAATCTGGTCAGTTTCAGGGTCATCCAGAAGCTATTTTGAATTGTTAGGGAGCTTCCCTGCAAGATGAAATGTTTCAATCACAGAGAAAAGAGCTAACTAAATGTGCTGAGTGCATGTCATCCCGTAGATGAGGATGTCGGCCAACCACTTGTGGGAGTCACCACTCTTCTTCCACCATGTGGGTCCCAGGGACAAAACTTAGGTCATCAGGCTTGGCAGCAAGCCCCTTTACCTGCCGAGCCAACTCACTGACAACTTTTATTATGATATTATTTAGCTCTAAAGTGCTGCAAAATATGAAAGGATTTTAAAGATTTATTTTATTTTATATGTGTGAATATTTTGCTTGCATGTATGTCTGTGCACTGTGTACATACCTGGTGCCCTCAGAAGTCAGAAGAGGGCACTGGATCCCCTGGACCTGGAGTTACAAGTGTCTGTGAGCCACTATGTGGGTGCTGGGAATCAAATTAGGATCATAAACAAGAGCTGGTAACTGTTGAGCCAATACTCCAGCCCCCATTATTATTATTATTATTATTACTATTATTATCAGCATCTTATGAGTTTTTTGAGACAATTGTATTTTTATTGGGGGGGTGTTGCTGAGGGCAGAAGCCAAGAACATGTGTACATTAGGCAAGTTCTCTACCACTGAACAACACTCTTAGGCTCTTTTGTTAATCCTGCCTCCTTTTTTTTTTTTTTTTTGTTTTGTTTTGTTTTGTTTTGTTTTTCGAGACAGGGTTTCTCTATGGCTTTGGATCCTTTCCTGGAACTAGCTCTTGTAGACCAGGCTGGTCTCAAACTCACAGAGATCCGCCTGCCTCTGCCTCCTGAGTGCTGGGATTAAAGGCATGCACCACCACTGCCTGGCACGCTGCCTCCTTTTTTAAAAAGATAAGATGCTGCACCGCTCAAGCTGGCTCAGACTCTTGCTGCTGCAGCCCCCACCTCCTGAGTGCTGGGATGAAAGGTGTGTACCACCAAGCCCAGCTTCAGGTTCATCTTTGGTGAGTTTAACTTTTGGCCCCGGGCCAGAAGGCCTAGGAGATTAGAGGAAGAAGATTTTTTTTCCCTTCTCTTATAGAAGGAAGCCGGAAAAGAAAACATTCAGCATAGTTCATTCATAAAGTTTAAAAAGCCTAAACTACACTATTTAGAGGTTTGTATGTAAGCAGTGGACAGATTCTAACAACACCCCAGGGAATAGAATCATTCAGGACTCATAGCTTCATGAAGGAGGAAGCTAGTTATGATCCCAGAGGGATGTGTGGATGACTTCTGAACTTCAGATAATGGCCCTTTCTTGGTCTAGGTGGTAATTACAGTCATTTCACTTCACTATTGCTCAGTGAACCAGACAATTGTCAGCACATTCAGGTTTACTACTAGGATGTACACTCCTTACATACACTAGAATAAAGAAGACAGACTTGAGCTAAATGGAGAGAGGTCTGAATGAGTCACTTCTGAGCATCGAGAAACGAATAGACTAGAGACATACCTTCAGAGTGTTACACACTGTGGGAGTTTGAGTAGGAATGGTCTCCATAGACTCATGTGTTTGAATGCTTGGCCTATAGGGAACAGCACTATTAGGAGGGGTGGCCTTTTTGGAGAAAGTGTGTCACTGTGGGGGCAGGCTTTGATGTCTCATATGCTTAAGCTATGTCCATGGTGGGACACAGTTCACTCGCTTCCTGTTGCCTGTGGATCGAGATGTAGAAGTCTCCAGCACCATGTCTGTCTGCATGCTGCCATGACGATAATGGACTAAGCCCCTGAAATTGTTAAGTCTGCCCCGATTAAATGTTACCATGATCATGGTGTCTCTTCAAAACAATAGAAACCCTGACTAAGACAGACATCTAGGTGCTAAATGAAGGACCGTAGATAAAACTACCTACAGAATATGAGGGTGACAAGAGAAAGGCCTGAGCTGAAACCATGTGGATCCCCACATTCAACAGATGGGCAGATGACAAACTAAGAAATGATCCTGAGAAGGAAAATAGAAATAGGCTAATTTAAGATGTAAGAGTTAGTTAATATGAAGCCTGAGCTAATGGGCCAAGCAGTGTTGTGATTAATACTGTTTCTGTGTGATTCCAGGTCTGGGTGGCTGGGAAACAGAACACAGCCTCTGTCTACAGAAAATCCAAAGATGGAGGAAGAAAAGCTAGTTTCTGGAGGAAAAAAAATGCTTTTTGTAGAAGGAAGTGGTCAACATTCCAACAGCTCTGAGGGGAAAGGTTTCCCCAATGGAAGTGTTGCAGCTCTGAATGGACAGGTATCCTGGCAGTCTAGAGCCAAGGAATATCACAAAGTCACAACACACAGCAAACCTCACACAAGCACTTTATTGGGAAAGACACATTGGTGTCTTTTTTGGTGACTGGTGAGTTTTTGAGCTCAGGGATTAGTGGGTTTGCAAAATCCAGAAGTAAGCTCAGACTTTTATCCTACACTAAATACTACTGAGAGTTCAAACAGGATGAAGATGGACAAGTGTTGTCAAGGTTCAATAAAATGAGACCATTGGCCTTGGCCAGAGGTGTCAGATGAAAAGATGGAGATGTAATGGAGTGAAGACTTGCTGGGGGGCAACCTGGACTAGAATGCTGCATAATGAGGCAACCTGGACTAGCATGCTGCATAATTCCAGAAGGCTTCTTTCAGCTCACGGACTAGGAGGAATCATTAAAAAGGCAGTGTCAGCCAGGCCTGGTGACAAATGCCTTTCATCCTAGCACTCTGGAGGCAGAAGCAGGTGGGTCTCTGTGAGTCTGAGATCAGTTTGGTCAGCACAGGGAGTTCCAGAACAGCCAGGGTTATGTAAGAGACTGTCTCATCATCATCATCATGAAATAAACACATAAATAAAAATAAAAAGACGGCAATGTCCCCACAGCCACACCACAAAGAGAACCTGGTGAGGACACAACGCCCCCGAGTGGAGTGATTTGGTAGCACTACCGCCAGAATTTAACCGCTCATGTTCAGACTCTGGTTCTGCTTGTAGCTGACAATGTACACTTGGGCTGAGGTTAGCTCAGTGGCAGGGGATTTGCCCAGCACTGTGAGGCCCCACTGCCCGCAACCAAACAATGTGAACTTGATCAAATTTCTCTAGCCTTTTACGTGTCCAAATCTGTAAAAATAGGAATTTTTTCTTTTTAAGATTTATTGAACTCGTGTGTGTGTGTGTGTGTGTGTGTGTGTGTGTGTGTGTGTGTGTGTGTGTGCGTGTGTGCATGTGTGCATGTGCCCAAGGAGGTCAGAAAAGGGCCTCAGGTCCCCTGGAGTTAGAGTTATGGGCAATTGCAAGCCATGTGGGTACTGAGAGCTGAACGCCAGTCCTCCAGAAAAGCCACAAATGCTCCGAGCCCTGAGCCATCTCTCCAGTCCCTCTCTTCATTCTTTAAAGGCAGAAACTTCCTGTGACCTCGAACTCATGAACCTTCTGCCTCAGCATCCAGACAGCTGGGGTTAAAGGTATATGCCACCATATGCAGTTAAGCAATAATAGGATTCTTGTGAGCAGCAAATAAAACAGACTAACCGAGGCTGGGGCAACTGTTCAGGAGGTTGAGGCAAGGGGCTGATAAATTAAAGATCAGCCTGGTGGATTTAGTAAGGCATTCTCAAAATAAATAAAAAGTGAACAGAAGGCTGGATGTAGCTCAGTGGTGGGTTACGTGTCTAGCATGTACCTACGTTTCATCACCAGAACAATTTTAAAAATCTCCGTCAAGCTTTTGCTTCACAGTAGACATTCAATAAAGAGAAATCATCTATTCCTGTTTGACTTAGATACTTTTTATGTTGTTGCTAGTTTTATTTTTCATTGCTTCTGTTTTGGTTTTCATTTCTCTCTTTTTTTTAAGCAGGGTTTCAGGACTTCAGTGTATCCCTGGCTGGCCTCGAGCTTACTGTATAGACTAGACTAGCCTCATACTCACAGAGATCCCCCTGCTTCTGCCTCCCAAGTGCAGGGATTCAAGGCATTCGTCACCATGCCTGACTTAGGCACTTTTAAAAGCAATCTAGCAAACAAACCACTTGGTATTCACTCTGATAGTAGGAAGCTTGATGGTGACATAAGTAACGGCTGGCAGCGTACGGAGAGAAAGCAAAGCGGGATATCCGTGTTTGAGTTCTGTTGTGTGTTGTTGAGTTTGACAGTGTAGAGACTGGACCAGGGCCTCATGCATGCTAGGCAAGTGCTCTTAGCCTGTATATATCCCCAGACCTAGTTTTTCTTTTTTTAAAATGAGAGACTGTGCCAGGTATGGTGGCCAGCCTGGTCTACAGAGTGACTTCCAGGACAGCCAGGGCTACACTGAGAAACTCTTGTCTCGAAAACCCAAAGTTGGGGGGAAAAAAAAGAAGAAAAGAAAGACTGTTGCTGGGTTTTGTTTTGCTTTGTTTTGTTTTCCATAGAAGCTTTAGGCTCCTGGAAAACACGCACAGAAAGTACAGCGATCTCTCATGCTCTTTCTGCTCCATCCTCACACAGTTTCCGCATTTACTAGCTTGGCCCAGTGATGCAAAACATTTGCTCCAGCTGACACATGGCAGAGTTTACATTAAGGCTCTTATGTTGTGCAGCTCTGAGGATCTTGAAACACGTATAATGTCATGAACCACAGGAATCATTTTACTGCCCTAAACATTCCTTCTAGCCTCCTGTTTACCTTCCCTTTCTCTACGCCTTTGGAAGTACCCAATTTTTTAAAAAAAATATTTTTAAAAAGTTTTTATTTATGTGTATATGTATGTCAGTATACAATACACATGCAGGCACTCTTAAAAGACCAAAAGAGGCCTCGGATCCCCTGGTGCAGGAGTTAACGATCAGCTGTAAGTCAGCCATGGTAGATGCTGGGAGCCAAACCAGAGCCTCTTCAAGAGCAGCTGGGAGCTCCTAATGTGTTTAATGTCAGTGTAGTTTTGCTTTTTCCAGAAGGTCACAAAGTTGGAACCATATAGTATGTAGCCTTTCAGACTGGCTTCTTTCACTTAGCAATATGCATTTATGGTTCCTTCCTGATTCCCGTTGCTTGAATTTCTTTTAGCTGAACGGTATCCCATCACCTGGACAATTCACAGCTCACTTCCCGGAGGATAACTTGGTTGCTTCCAAGTTCTCAAAATTATGAATAAACCTGATAAAACTTGTACGGGCGAGTTTTTGTTCAGACTTAGTTTTCAATTTATTTGGGCAAATACCAAGTAGTGCGGTTGCAGGGCGGAGGATAAGGTGATGGTGACTGGCAAGCTGCCTTCCCGAGAGGCTGCATCCGTTTGCATTCCAGCAGGCAGTGGATGAGAGCTCCCTTAGCTCCACCCCTGTTAGCTCTTGGTGGTGTCAGCTCTCTGGACTTTGACTCCTCTGATAGATGAGCCGTTGTGGCTCACTGTTTTCATCTGTATTTCCCTGATGAGCTACAGTATGAAGAGACTCTTCCTTTCGAGTGTAATGGTGCCGTCTTTGGTCCACCTTTCAGCCAGGCTATCCGTTTTCTTATTGTTGTTCTAAGGGTGCTTTGTATATTTTACCTCACGGCCTTTAGCAAGACAGGACTTTTGCTGTAACATGAGGTCCTGCTCGTTGGGGTTTCTGTCCTGCCCAGTTCCCCAGCCGTTTAGTCCCAGAAAAAATCATACAGAGAGTTTGCATTAGGTTATAAACTGATTGGCCTATTAGCTCAGGCTTCTTATTAACCCTTATATCTTATATTAACCCATTATCCTTATCTATGTTAGCCACATGGCTCAGTACCTTTTTCAGTGGGGCAGGTCACATCCTGCTTCTTTGGTGGTCTGGGCAGGAGTCCTGAGCAAGCTTCTTGCTTCCCAGAATTCTCCTATTCTCCTTGCTCCGCCTCTGCGTCCTGTCTGGTTGTCCCACCTAGACATCCTGGCTAATGGCCAATCAGCGTTTATTTAAATCATGATTGACAGAATACAGACAATCCCCCCCCCCCGCACCATTTTGCAAAGATTTTTCCTCACCTGTGGTTCACCCCTTCATTGTCTTGAGAGTCTTTCACCAAACAGAAGGTGCTAATGAAGCCTGGCTTGCTAATTACTTCTTTGACTCGATGTGCCTTCAGTGTCAGAGCCAAGAAGTCACCTAGAGTTTCTGTTGTCCTTCAGTTTTATGCTTTGCATCGGAATGTTCGTTAGCGTGCCACTGTGGGGTTTCTGGAATCTTCGTTAGTGTGCCACTGTGGGGTTTCCAGAATCTTCGTTAGTGTGCCACTGTGGGGTTTTATTGAGAGTCAGTCCTTGTGAGTGAGCGCCCAGCAGTTCTAGCAGTTGAAAGACTGTCTTCCCTCCATCATGCTGCTGTTGCTCCTTGGTTCAGTCATGTTTCGGGGAGTCCACTCCTCGGCTCTGTGTTCCGTGCCACTGGCTGTTACCACCACTATGCTACCATTTTGACGACTGCAGCTCTCTACAAAACTTGGGTCTTTCCCCCAACCTGTCCTGTGGTGTTGTATTGGTGCTTGTACTTGTCACTTTTCTCATTGCTATGATAAAGACTTCCAATAAGAAGCAGCCTAGGGGAAGAGAGATTTCCTTTAGGTTTACAGTCAGGGGATATGGCCGTGATGGCAGGGAAGGTGACAAAGCTGACCACGATGCCTCCAGTCGGGAAGCGGAGTGATGAATTCCGTGACCTGGCAGACTTGCTCCTTTTTCTGCAGTCCAGGACTCCAGGATATTCACAGGTAAGGTGGGTCTCCCCACTCCAGTTACCTGAGACAATGAGGGAGGTACTCTGAGAGCAAGAGCCCAACCCACTGAAAGCTCCAACTTGTGAAGATGCAAATTTATTTGAAAGTAGAAAATCCATACTAAGATGAGTTGAAGGGGCTCCCTGCTGAAGAACAACTACCTTTTAGGACTGTGACTTACCAAAGAGAAGATTACAATAGCCTTAGATGGAAGTGGGCAAGCTCCATCTGGATGTGGCAGAACCGGGGAGTGTCAGCCACATGGTGCTGGTTAGGATGCATGCTTGAGGGGGTCATGAAGTCAGACCACAATTCCAGAGAGGCACTGAGGCTGGGCAATAGAGCAGACAGGGCTGGAATCCCTGCAGAGAGGCCACGAGGGGCTACTGCCATTAGTTTATGAAGGGGAAGCTTCTGGAAACACCAGGATGTTAGCTATTCTAAGACCGTGGGATATCCATCCAAGAAAGCAACGAATGAAGCTGGCCCAAGGAAGAGGCTATGTTTGCTGTGGGTAGAGCTGGATGGGCAGGGCTACCCCAAGCCTTGTGTAGTCTAGATAATCCCATCAGGAACCCCAGAAGTGAGACATGGAGCTACAGGAATCGGTACGAAGTCGCCTGCTGGGTTTCAGTCTTGCTGTAGTCTGAAGCCTGGCTCCCTTGGACCACAGTTGCATCAGCTTCTGCATAGTGACTCAGGGTCATTGGTCTCCACCTTCCTAATACTGTGACCCTTTAGTCCAGTTCCTTTTGTTGTGGTGACCCCCAACCATAAATTATTTTATGCTACTTTGTAACTATCTTTCTACTGGTATGAATCAAAATGTAAATATCTGATATGAAGGATATTTGGTATGAAACCTCCAAAGGTGTTAGGATCATAAGTTGAGAACTGTGGTTCTAGAAACACTTGCCCGGGGGCCGCTGTCAGACGGGGAAGCCCTCTATCACCCTTTTCAGTTCAGGCTCGCATTTCAATTTAAATTGCATTTTCACATAATGGCGGTGGGGGGAGGCTTGCTCTAGCGGACTGTTTTTCAGGGTCCTGGGACAGAGCCCCAGGTTTCTCTTCAATGGCAGCAATCTCTTTAACAATTACAACTGCTTTCAAATCTGACTCATCTGTCACGTTAAACTCACACTCTTACCCAGACTGCGCATTTCATCTTTCTGCCCCACTTACTCTCTCTCTCCTTCACTGGGGACCTGGATAAGAACAGTAACAAGAACACAAATGGGGCTATCATAAAGAAGAGAGGCCGAAGTGAGAGTGTGTAGTAGGCTGATTTATGTTTCTAGAGTGTGGGGAATTGAGCATGCCCACACTGAGTGGAGAAAAGGGTGGATGGGGGAGACAATGAAGAGAACAGTCCTGAAGGAAACTGGGTATGAAATAGCACAGAAATGCCCACAGCTGTGCAATCAGATAAGAAAAGGAACAAAGTCACAGGAGGGCACGAGGTCCACACGCTCCCAGATAAGCGCTGGAGAAACCAGAAAAGTAAAACACACGGGCTTTATTCTTCAACGGAAGAAACTGACACCTGTTCACCCAGAAGGCTGCAGTAGATGCTGGTTAATAACCTGCTGATCTTTTGCTATTCTATGGAGCCAGGCTTTGCCCGAATCCCCCAGGCTTCTGAGAACTGCTTTGCAGTCAATATAACCCATGCTTATGCTTATAACAAACTCTTCCTCCCACTGGAGAGATGGCTCCATGATTAAGAGCACTGACTGCACTCCCAGAGGTCTCGGGTTTAATTCCCACCAACCACATGGTAGCTCACAACCATCCACAGTGGGATCTGATGCCCTCTTCTGGCATAAAGTACCACACAGACAGCATACTCATATACATAAATAAATCTTTAACACAAACCCTTCCTTCCTAACCTCTTATCCTGAGGATTGTTTTTTAGTTATCAGAACCTATTCTTGTGGAATATGTCACATGTACTTTGCAAGGGAGTTTCAATTCAGCCATGCCTTAAGCCTTATTGTGATAATTATAATGAGCTGTAGAAGGAGACCATGATTCCATTCCCAGGTACCCCAGACCTGAATAATCACACAGAAACTTTATTAATTACAACAATTTTGGGCCAACGACTCTAGTGTATTCCTAGCTAGCTCTTACATCTTAAATTAACCCATTTCTATTGATCTGAGTATCAGCACAAGGTTGTGGCTTACTGGTAAGGGTCGGCATCTGTCTCCTTCGGCAGCTACATGGCATCTCTCCTACTCCACCTACTTTCTCTCTATATCTCTGTTCAGATTTCCTGCCTGACTTTACTAAGTCATTGGCCAAAACAACTTTTTACTTTTTTGTTTTGTTTTGTTTTTTTGTTTTTCAAGACAGGGTTTCTCTGTGGCTTTGGAGCCTGTCCTGGAACTAGCTCTTGTAGACCAGGCTGGTCTCGAACTCACAGAGATCTGCCTGCCTCTGCCTCCCAAGTGCTGGGATTAAAGGCATG
>PVIU01021887.1:0-30581 GCA_004026605.1 Ondatra zibethicus
GAGACCTATACAATGCTCTTGAAATCTGTCCATATCATGGACACAAACATGACTTCAGAAGGCAGAGATGGCCACCCACATCAATATGGCGCCAATGGTGGCAGCATGGCCTAAGGACATCAACATGGATTCCAGCTGTAGCATAATCATGGACATCCCCATGACCTATTGTGGGAACACAGATGATGGATATAAATCATACTATAAACTCATAGGCCCCAGACACAGCTCTCTGCAACAGCACAGCCCCAGACATCACCATAGCCTTAGGTGGCAGTTCAGGTCACTCAGATCAGTATGGTATCTGGAGGCAGATGGCCCACAAACAACTATGTGGAATGAAGGTGCAGTACAGACCAAGGACATATTCCTGAGCCTTGTTGGAAGCATGTACAAAAGACATCATCCAAGCCCCCATCAGCATACAACTGTGTGTCATGTAGAAGTCATGAACTCTGGCTCTTCTAACATATGTGTTTGGTGTGTGTGTGTGTGTGTGTGTATCAGAGATCTACTTGCTTCTTTGGTCAATTTCTGCCCCTCTCCATCACCAGTAAGGATTGTCTTAGCAAGCACTAAACAGCTGGCATGATGTTTCCTCTCTATGGCATCCCTCCACCCTCCTTGTCTGTGTGTCCCCACTGATCTCCACTGAATCCTTAACTGTACGAAGTCTACATTGAAGCATTCTCTGCAGTTGCTGCAGTTCCTGAAGAAAGCTTGCCTACTATGCTCACTATCCAATACTGGTTTTTCTCAGAGAGAAATGCAATAGAACTTATAATTTTATATGGTCTCAATTATTCTCCTTTTTTATCTACACAGGCAGAGTTTGAGGAACAAAAGTGCATATCTTAATCTCATGGAAGAAAATAGTTGAACTTCGTTTTCTCATATGAAAAAGAGTTTATCTCTTTCCATGTACCCCTCATATCCTGAAATACAGCAAAACCTCAGGGTTTTCCACTAATCCATTTATGTGTGCATTTTCTCATTCACATATTAAAAAGGAGGAGACAGTTGGAGAGTGTCAGGTGTGAGACACCATTGAGACTTTAACCCCATATGTGTTGACTTGCCTATATGAAGTTGTTGCCTGTTTATATTGAAGCACATGAATATTTATGTCTATCATGAAAGACTGTTATGAAGAATGAACTGTATATCTCTCATCAAAACCCTCACTTGGGGCTGGAATTAAACAGTTACCCTGTCAATGGCAGTGAATATTATTCATTCACTCCACTAATGTTTATTAAGGCTTTACTAAATTCCCACCACAGTTGTAGGTGTTAGGGATCTGAAGATGAAGAAGATGAACTTTGTGTTTACTCTCAAGAGGTCTCAGAAGCTATGGGAGAGATAGATCATTAATTGGTAAAGGGTAGCTATGGCCATGATGCAGTCAGGATCAGAGGGAAAAGATTAATGAGAATGATTCTCATGTCTGTGTCATCTGGGTGCAGTATTATAGCTTAGATGCTTGTGCTTTAAAATACGTACAAGTTTGAAGATCTGTTTGCAAACTGTCCACAGACTTTGGGAAAGACCACTCAGTTTCTCTAGCCACAAATAAAAACAGCATTTATTGTTCTCAAAGGACAGAGAAGAAAACAGAGTTTATGACCAAAACCAAAAGAATTTAATGTGAGGAAACAGTCACAAAGGCACAAGAAGAGTTACAAAGTCAAACTGGGAAGCAGGTTAAATCAGGAAGTGAAGGAGTTGAGATGCGCAGGCTCGAGTCCTCAAAGTCAGGAAGCCACCACTGGAAACTAGGAAAACCCTGGCATTTCCCCCTTCCCACAATCAAAATGTCACACAAATATTTACCAGTAACACATCCTAACAGAGTCTGATAGACAGGGAACCTTAGTCTTCAGTCTGGGATATATTATAAATAGACCATGGGATTGAACAGATGTGAAAACAGATGAACACTAACCAAAACAACCATAATCCTCACTGCCAAACTAAATATCTTAACACATGTTATAAAATGAGCACACAAGCAAGAGTCAGCTAACGGTAATTGTTTGCTGCTGCAGAATAGATTTAAAGTCTACAGTGCTGTTTCAACTGGGTCAGGAGACAGTTCCTTGAATATTTCAGCAGTCCTCACTTCCTATACTCACATCTCTGAGCCACAGTAAACACAAGGCTTGCCATCAAGTCAAGTGACTTCTTTATTGACTCAAATGCATGGTCTTTTCCCTTCTCCATCATTGCAAAAAGAGCCATAATCAGGTCTTCACAGAGTATGGTGTGTTTACGAGGAGATGACCAACTATTTGGAGACTTACTGGCAGAAAGTCCATTTGCCAACAGGGACAAGCCACCACATTCTGAAATATATGCTTATTTAGTGCTCAGTGGTATTTTGCATTCCATGTGTGATGTGTGTTCTTCAGTTGAGTGACAGCACATAACAAAAGTTTTGAAGTGTCTTTGTTCCTGAAGAACGGCTACTACAATGGAAGATACAGTGCTGGTCCATTTAGATAACACATTATCCTGACAAAATGAATACCATGGAGACTACAAACAATAAATAATAAACATCCACCTGAAGTACTCTTCACAGATTTTAAGCATTTTCCCGGAAACCTGTCACATTAGTGTTCTCAGTTCTGGTAAAATCCAGTAACATAAATACTCTCATCCCAACCTCAAAGGTACAGGATTTAAAGTAAAGGGGAATCAAACAACTATCTAATGTCACAAAGGCCATAAGTGGTAAAGTTACTATTTACCCTTGTACACGCTTACCAATTGCAGCCAGTTGCCCCAGTTGCAGCCAGTGCATGAGGCTCTGTGTAAGACTTATGCCAGGATCTTCTGAATGAGTTTACAACAGAGTTTGTTTTAAAATCCTATGTTAATTTCTATACTGTTTCTATAAGTTTCATTGGAGATTTTTTTCTAGTTAAAAATGGAAAAGTAACTAGGGAGCTACTGTTAGAAATACTTGCTCATTGGATAGAGGACACTGGGAACATTGGACCCTAGCACCCAGAGTAGACAACAATCAAATCCCTGGAAGTCTAGCAAGGGATGCCAAAATACCAAGAAGTGGAAGTAACTCAATCAGAAATGTTCATATGACTTTTATGCTAATGCCTTTTCTTCATCTTTGGTTTTGTGTTTGTATGTGATACATGGATGTGCATATAGCCATGTGTGTGTGAGCACATGTACATGTGTGGATGTATATATGTGTGGTGTATGTGCATGTGTGAATGTGTGTGCATGTGCGTGTGGGGGGGTGAATGCATGTGTGTGTTTGCACACAATTATGCATGCATTAAAATGCACTTACCCATTTATTTATACAGGTACACATGTGGATTACAAAGGAAAACCTCAGGTATTGCCCCTCACTTTTTACTTGATTGAGACAGGGATCCTTCTCTTTGCTGCTTCATTCTGAGGTCAACTGTCTTGTGAGTTTCCCAGGTTTCTTCTGGCTTTGCCTCCCATCTCTCTGTGGGAATGCTAGGATTTCAGGCACCTCCAGCTACATTTGGCTTCTGGGGATCTGCACTCAGATCCTTATGCTTTCATGGCAAGCATCCTGCTCTCTAAGTGGTTGCCCCAGGTTCCCATCTTAGAGCTTCTGGCAGCATAGGCTCATGTGCTATATTGTAAACCCCATCTCCAGAGCTGCTTTTCTTCTGAAAAATATGTTCTGTTCCTAGAACATCGTTACCAAAGGCTATCCAGACTCCAGAGCTCCACTTTGGATCATACCCTAGACAAATATCTCTGTCCCTCTCCGTTTTGCAATTGCCACAGTTTTGAGATTCTTTAATAAATTACTAATTTGGGGGCATTTGTACTCAGGTTTCCCTGGTGATCATTTTCTCTGTTGTTAACATAATAAGTAGACTCTAATGCATCTGAGTTCACATGGTAAATGCATTACATATCATGAATGCGTGATGTGTATGTGAGTACTGTTGATTAATTTTGTGATTCTGGCACTTTGCTGTATTTAATTACAAAACATTTAAGTAGCTGAATCAACATTGTCATCTCAATGCATCATCACCCACATATTTGAAGTTCAAAATCCAAACTGTGAGTTCCTTTGAAAGCTACCACAAAACACTGCCCCACAAGCCTCTAACCTTAAAGTCTCAAAGTTAAAAGTAAAAAACTAATCAGTGGACTAAGTGAATCCAACTGTTTTGAAATGGCAAACTTTAAGAAGGGTTTACAGGTCAAAAGGAATTGACAGCCTTGGTCCAATTACAATCTCCTTTTCTAACCATGGAAGCCCCAATACAGTATTAGTCCTTGAATATAGAGGCCTACTAGAGCTCTCCAACCCACACGTTAAAAACTAAATTCCTGTTCTTCTAACAGATGCATATATTCACTATCTAGCTGATTGCTTGCCTCCTGCCTGTTTACATACGACAATCTGGCACAGATAATTTTGTGAACACAGAATTTATATAAAGAGTTCTATTTAAACTGTTTTTAGATACTGGGGTTGTTTCATAATTTTTTTCTATTTTGATACAACCAAAACTCTGATCATTAAAATCTGATTAAACATTAATTTAATAGGAAATACTTGATAAACTTTTATATGCCATTTAGACCCATTGTACTAAAAATTCTCTTTATAGATTTGGAAAAAACATCATCACACTTATTTATTTTGTGTGTGTGTGTGTGTGTGTGTGTGTGTGTGCCTTGAATATGTGCTATGCATACATGTGTAGGTCAGAGGAAATCTTTCAAGAGTCAGTACTGTCCTTCCACCACATGGGTTTTGAGGATGTGATTCAGGTATATGTCCAGGGCAACAACTGATTTTTACCCACTGAACCATTAAAAGGGCTCCTTTATTGGTTTTCTAGCATTGTCCCAAGACCAAATCTGTTGTTGGAGGCCACTTGTTTGTTTCCAGATGCCCTGTCTTGAAATAATCACACAGAAACTATATTATTTGCAATACTGTTGTTCAATAGCTTAAGCATATTTCTGGCTTACTCATGTGTCTAAAACTAACCCATTTCCATTTTTTTAATATTTTACCATGAGGCTTGTTACTTACCAGAAAGGTTCCAGTTAGCAGCTCGTGTCTTTCTCCTCTGTCTGCTCCACGGTTTCTCACGACACTGCCTTCTTTCTCTAAGTATTCAATTTGGTTTTCCCCACTTGGCTGTACTCTGCCCTATTATAGACCAAGCCAGATTCTTTATTCATTAACCGATAAAAGCAACACATATAAAGAAGGACCTCCTGCAGCACAAATCCAATCTCAGACATTGGGTTTAGGTGATTATCTGTAGTTTATGGATAATAACCAGTGCCTGGACTTTTCTTAGCAAAAGGTGGATTCTTGACCATTTACAGAGGACATCACAGGCCTGAGAGATGATTTGTTGGTTAAGAGCACTTGCTGTTCTTCCCAGAGCATACATCAGGTGGTTCAGAACTACCTGTAAATCCAGCTCAAGGGAATTTGACACCCTCTTTTAGCCTCCTTTGACAACAAAGCCCATGTGAAAGACACACATATTCACACACATAAATTTTTTAATTAAAATTTCTAAGAATGCCAGCTATTCAAAACACCTCCCAATACTAGTCTGTCTAGTGTCCCTTCATGATAAGGCTGTCATTACACTGCTAGTTTGGGAATATTGTGGGAATGATATGATGTAACATGAGGGCCTGCTTGTTGAAGTTTCTGTTCTGCCCAGTTCCTGCAGTCATTATGCCCCAAAGAAATTCACACAGAAGTCTATATTAGTGATAAGTTGATTGGCCCATTAGCTCAGGTTTCATATTAGCTCTTATAACTTTTATTAACCCATTATTCTTATCTATGTTAGCCACATGGCTCAGTACCTTTTTCAATGGTGCAGGTCACATCCTCCTTCTTCAGTGTCTGGACAGGACTGGGGAGGAATGGGCTTCCTCCTTCCCAGAATTCTCATGTCCTCATTGACACGCCTCTATTTCCTGTCTGTTTTTCCTGCCTATATTTCCTGCCTGGCTACTGGCCAAACAGCATTTATTTAAAACATAATTGACTAAATACAATTGTCCCACACCACTTCCCCTCTTTTTTTTTAAACAAAGGAAAATATTCATAGTACAATTTTTGGGAATGTGGGCATAGTATTCCAGGTTACTTTGTGCTGATTGGGGCTCTGATAATCTTATCAGGACCTAGAGAAATTTAAGAATTATGATCAAGTCCTCACTGGTGTATCCTGTGAGTCTTGATCATCTCAGGCAGCAGTCTTGAATCTGTTCTGGATGTAGATCCTAGACATCCGGGCCATCTGTTCCTACTGGAGATTTCTCAGGTGGTCTTCCTTGATCAAACCTGATTTTTCTTAACTCAGAATGAATCCACAGCCTCTCATTTCCTGTGAAAACAAAAGCAAAATCTCTTCTCCAAAGTAACATACCTTTTGACTTCAATTTTGAAGACAAGGTATTTTCAAAATACCTATCTTGGATTAATTAATTATAAGTAAATTTCTTTTAGTAGCTGTTGCTCCTTCCTCAGCATTCAAAGAATTCAAAGAGAGAATAATAACATACAGTATCCAGATTCTCTGCGTGTTTTCCATCTTTATGCAGCATTATTTTAAACTCTATTTATTTTATTTTTAAATTTTGGCTTTTTGAGACAGGTTCTCTGTTTATCTTTGTCCTGGAACTCCCTCTGTAGACCAGGCTATCCTTTAACTCACAAAAATCTGCCTATCTCTGCCTCCCCAGTGCTGGAATTAAAGTTGTGGGCTACCACAGCTTGGATTCACAGAGATCTATCTGCCTCTGCCTCCCAGAAATTGGGATTAAAGGTGTATGCTACCACACCTTGAACTCACAGAAGTCAGTCTACCTTTGTCTCCCAAGTGTGGGGATTAAAGGTGTGTACTACCATACCCAACTACTCTCTTTCTTTCTTTTTTAAAGTCTTTAACCTTTTTTTCAAGCCTGCATATATTTTTAACATACTGTAAACCATTTAGAGGTTACCTTCATCTTTGAATCTCTCTTTCCTGTATATCTCTCTTTTTCTGACCATGTGAGTCTTTAATTTGCTAAGATATATAAAGAGGATTAAAATAGTTGCCTTGATGGCTAGATTCAGTCCATTTCTTACCTTTGTTAAATTCCAGGTTCATGGTGGAGGTACCAGTCAGAGCCATGTTTATTGCCACAACTCTATGGCATTTAAAGTTCCATGCCAGAAAGTAAGCTGCAGCAGTGTGCTCACAAACTATACTTAATTGCTCCATAGTTGGACTGCCTGCCTGAAAGAGTCAGGGTTTGCCCTGGCAGGATGGCCCAGAAAGCTGGCATTTTAAACAGTGTGGCTTTTTCCTGCTACAGCTGAAAACCAAAAAGCATGCAATCAGCTTTTATCAACACCATTTATGCATTTCGTGGCAGGACCTCTTAAAGAGCTGCAGTTTTTTGTAGCTAAAATTGAGTCAGGAAGCCTCTCCTAAATGAGAGTGCTTGCCTCTAGCAAGCAGAGCAGATCTGAGAAATGGCTGCAACCAAGAAGCCATGCTTTATTCTTTGTGGTCTAGAATTACTTCCCAATTCTCTCAGGTTTTATGTGGATGCAGTTGCCCCATGTTGGGAGCCATTTGTAACATGATGGCCTGCTTGTTGGGGTTTCTGTCCTGCCCAGTTCCCGCATTCGTTATGCCCCAAATAAAATCACACAGAGGTCTATATTAATGATAAACTGATTGTCCCCTTAGCTCAGGCTTTATATAGGCTCTTATGACTTAAATTAACCCATTATTCTTCTCTATGGTAGCCACATAGCTCAGTACCATTTTCAGCAGGGCGGGACACATCCTCCTTCTTTGGTGTCTGGACAGCACTGGGTAGGAATAGGTTTCCTCCTTCCCAGAATTGTCCTGTCCGAATTGACCCACCTCTACTACTTCTCTCTTTGTCCCGCCTGTACTTCCTGCCTGGCTACTGGCCAATCAGTGTTTATTTAAAACATAATTGACAAACTACAATTGTCCTACACCAATATCATGCCTTCCCAATGTGCCCAGGCACATAATGCTTAGTTATTGCAGTATTGGTAAAGGGAGCTTTGGTGATGTGGTCCATTCGTATCTTCCAGTTCTCTTAGTATCAAGGTATTTTACCCCATTTTAATCATAGAGCATTTGTGTGGAGTTCTATAGATCACACATTCACTTGTATATCATTAATTCACTAATATTAGCACTCAGTGGCAATTTAATACTCCATTATTTGTGTTAAATGCAGCAGCTAATATTCTGTGCTAGGAGACTGTACCCCTTATTTCTCAATATTTACTAACTCAAATCAGTATGGACATAGAGATTTTTATTATACTAAATGGGTTAAGGTCTACTTCCTCGATCATTGCATTAGGTGCCTTTTCCATTTCTGAGACAAAATATCTGGCAGAGCATTGTGCAATATTACTTTAACTATATAAAATTATGTTGCATTTTTTATGTTACAGATTATCAATTCAATGACGTAAAGGTCTGTTAAAGTTTTGTGCTACATTTAACTATGAAAAGAGTTACATTTGTTTATGTTACAATAATTTTAATTATGTAAAATTGTGTTACTTCACCTGCCTAAAGTACCTGATTGGCCTAATAAAAATTTGTTTAGCTAATAGCTATGCAGTAGAGCTATAGGTGAGGATGGCAGACAAAGTGACTAAGTAAGAGAATGAATCTAAGCAAAAGAGGAGAGAATTAGGGAGAAAAAGAGGGAGAAACCCTGGGCCAGACAGACAGACATGCAGCAACCAGACAGACAGACCCAGAGGAAGTGGAGAAGTAGGACATATAGATGAAAGAAAGGTAAAATGTCCCCAGGAACATGTAGATGAAGAGAAACAAGTTAGTCTCAGTTAAAAGAGTTAATGGAACAAGCATGAAATAAGGTTGTGCATTCATAACTAATGATAAGTTTTCATGTCATGATTTGAGGGCTGACAGTCCTAGAAAGCCTGCTACATTCGATGCCCAATATGGGGACCTAATTTCTACGTAGGGCCTAAGAAAGCTTAAAAAAGAAAGAAAAATGGATACAGCTCCTTTAAAATACACTGCCAAACACATAATTGAGCAGCTGGTACATTAGGTAGAAACAGTGAACTAAGTAAAAATGCTCATAGAGGGGCACCAACATCCTGGAGCTGGGGCAGTTGAAGAACTCCTGTTGAGAAGCAGCACTCAGTAGAATGCACCTCTTTATCAGGGAGGAACAAGGCAACAACATAAAGCTGTGCTACTAAGTTTTGGCTATGCAGTCAGAAAAGGATAGAGACATGCAGTAACAGGTTACAGTGTTATTGCAGAATCACAAAGGGGTAAATCAGACCAAGTTACTAAGGGGTTTCAATGGAAAGGAATGAACTTACAAATACAGAGAAAAGGCTAAAACTGCCACTGATCCTATGCTGTCTCTTGCCATCTTATGTCTCTCCTTACACTAAGCGAGAGAGTGAGCATACTTCTTCTTGTAACTTATAGTGCATACATAGACCCTCAGACTATGCCCAAAGGGCTGGTATCCCAAAAGGAATTGATTGAATGAATTCTGACAACAGAGTGTGTTTAAAAATGTGGATAGGTTTTAGAAAGAAAAGAAAATGGGTATAGACATTCATATGGAAAACTGTGTAGTTTAGAGATAATAAAGTCTTTAAAGAAAGACTAAAGTAATATAAAGTAAAAAAGACATGCAAAGATTAGAAATACAGAGGGAGTCTGGATCCTGTATGTATGTTGTGTTGACTTTAATTTTTTTGAATGCTGAATAAACATCAGTTGCTGAGACACATGGGATTGTAAAAGGGGCTGCTGAATTAAACCAGCCTAGATACCTTACATCCGGGAGAAGGGGAAGAAAGGAAAAAAAATTTTATTTCTTTAATTATGTTCTTGAATGGAAAAAATAAAACAAAAAAAATGTATGGAAAAAATAAATAAATAAATAAATAAATAAATAAATAAATAAAAAATATAATTGCATTGGAAGAGAGAATATGCTTTCGTTCCTGTAGAAACAAATGCCTGTGGATTCCTGCAAGGTTGATTAAGATCAGGTTTGATCAGAGAAGACCTGCTGAAAATCTTGACTACAGACATCAAGATGTGAAGACTTCTCAGTTGGGACAACAAAGGTTACAACTAGTTTTCCCAGGACTTGACCATTGTCTCCATTTTCTCATGGTCCCCTGGAGATGCTGTCACCCACAGACAAAAGGAAGCAGTATAGAGAACACAGGGCTCACATTCCCAAGATGGCAGGTGGGTGGTTTTTAGTTATTTAATGAGTTATGGATGTTTGTCACCACTTGGGAGTATACGGATATAATATATAAAGATAACAATTAGTGTCAAATATTTTACATTGGTAGGGAATTTTGTATTTTGATACAAATTTCAAGCTATTTTCGTTATACCATATGTTTCCACTATTGTTTGGGGTATTGTGTTTATTAGGTTCATTTAAAAATGTAATGTATAATTCAGAAATACAGATTATTAGTAAGTTATCTATATAATTTGATTATACAATAATCAAACTTGTAACAATATTAGGTATGTTGTCAAGGTTAAATATATATTTTACATAAATATGTGATTGTCAAATGTTTCAGAGACCAACAGAACATAACATTTAAGATGTTCAATAACATAAGGCCTTTCATAACAGTGAGAATTATCGGCTCCTGGAAGCACTAATCTACTTCATAAAAGGACAATAGACATTAAAGAAACACCATATGGAGTTTGCTTTCATTGTGGCAAAGCTATCCATTTGACAATAATCTGTCTTGATTTAACTGGTTATATTATTCCATCAAAACTGGACAAGCAGGATACAAATGAAAAAGGCAGCAGAACTTTACCAAAACAGGTGGGACAGTCATATAAAATTCCTGCTTCATAGAAAAATCTGCCAGATATGCTTGGCCTGTATGGTGAAGTTGAATGTCCCAATATTACAAAGGAAGTTTGGGTGGTACTCTAGGCAGGGAGATGTCTCTGTCATTTCTACAGATTTGGAAAAGGCAGTGACTTGCCCTGTACTTCCTATTTACTCAGGTAATATAAATCTTCTTGGGACATTTTATGAAGTTGAAAACTAGATAGTTATCTATACAGTTTTCCTAAGTTATAATAGGTGATAAATTAGGTACAGTACTAATTAAGAGAAAATAAAAAATGGAGTGTTTTCTCGCTGAACTTGTCAGATAAAAATGTAGTAGATACTATAAATGTAATTCTTGATAATTGTTCTTATTGTATATTGTCTTTTATGTTAAAGCTAAAACCTTTCTTTTTATTTAGGCAAAAAGGAGAAATGTGGATTATTACTTTAACTATACAAAGATGTGTTGCATTTGTTTATGTTGTGGAATATTACTTTAACTATGTAAAGGTGTTTTGAATTTGTTTATCTATGGAAAGATGTGTTACATTTTTTATGCTTCATTTGTTTAATGGTGTGAATATGTGTTGCTTTGCCTGTCTAAAGCACCTTATCTGTGAAATAAAAAGATGAATAGTCAATAGAAAGGCAATTGAGAGATATCCATGGTTGTTGGACAGGGAGAATAAGTGGGAGGAAGAATTTAGACTGAAAGAGAAGAGAGATAGAGTGAGAAAAAGAGGGAAACACCTGGTTCCAGCCAAACAAGCAGCCACAGAAAAGCAGGAAAAGTAGAACATACAGAATAAAATAAAAGTAAAAAGCCCTGAAGCAAAACATAGATGAAGAGGAAGAGGTTAATGTAAGTTATAAGAGTTAGTGGGAAAAACTAAGATAAGACTGAACATTCATAATGAGTTAAAAAGTCTCTGTGTGATGATTTGGTCATGAACAGTTCAAATCCTGCTATGACAGATATAAGCTATATAAGAAAGAAATTATTTTGTCTAACACCTTGAGCGTGTAGTCCATCATAGAAGAGAGGGAAGGGTAAGAGGGTTGAGAGGTGTCTTATTGCAGCCACTGTTGGGAAGCTAGTGTTAGCTCACTTTCTCTTTTTGACTTAGTCTGGGAGACCCTAGCCCATAATGTAGTGCCACCCATACTTTTACAACCTCAATTAAGCTTTCCGCATATTGCCCCATAGGTACATGTTTCCATGGAAATTTTAAATCCAGTCAAGTTGACAATGAAAATTAACCATTACTATGTCAAAGTCATAGTCAATTTTTTTTCTAATACAAGTTATTTCAATTTAAGTCCTGTATGTGAAGGAGCCCTTATGAATGAAGCTGTCCCTTCAAATAGTCTTATATCATTTTGAAAGTTGCTATTACTGTGCACTTGTTCATTCTTTGTTCCTATTGATGGCTACTTCTTCATTTTCTGTCCCCTCCCTGGCAGCTTCTTCACTTCATATCATGAGATGATCTAGGTTTATTTATTTATTCTTACTTTCCCCAGTGGAGCTCTCAATTTAGACTTTCCTCCAGAAAATTGATATCCATCAGTAAAAATTAATATATAGGAACCAAGACATAGACAGAGATATAGAGATGGTCATACACAGAAAATAGATTTATTTGTCCATATATACTTACATAAAAATAAAAATAATAAAAGTGAGGACACACTGATGCCTCCAGTTCTGGTATAGCAGTGGTCTTTCTGTACTTGTAGACTTCATTTTCATCATAATAAATATATACCCATTATTGGCAATCTCTATGCTTATCTACTCTAGCATATAATACACAGGTAAGAATTTTCAGAATTGCTGGTAAACATCATCTTCAGTAGCTAACCTCCTAAGAATTCAACATTTGTTTGTAGCTTATCATGTAATTAATCATAAATTGTTACATATAGCATTCAATGAAATACATCTGTGCAGCTCACAATCCTCTCAATTTACAGAAAATTTACCTCCTGAGAGACAGAGTTCCTGTGGACAATCTGATTTTGAATTCTAATATCATTTTCATCTTAGTGCATATTTTAAATTATAAGAAGAGAATAAATTACCAAGTTCGAAGGGAAAAATAAGCTAAGAATGACAGTATATGGCATTATGATCTGAGTTTGAGTCCCAGAATCCACATAAAGGTGACAGGAGAGAATCTACTCCAAACATTTGCCCCAAACACACATATTCTCAATCATACCATGTGTCACATACCATGTAACACACACACACAAAATATACCAGAGAACGTACATGTCAGTATCCTTCAACACAATAAAGAGAATAAATTTTAAAGAAAGGCATAGCACACTGCAAAGTATACATTCAATTAGTTGTAAACTGCTTATAAGGTTAAGATTGCAATTTCACAGGAAAAAGTCAATCTCAATGACTCTGAGATTGTTTCACTCATCTACCTTTCTCCATGAATCACAAATATCTGCATTAAAAATTATTTTTCTGCATTACAGAAAATATTTTCTATTTATTATCAAATTTGGTAACTTTCAAAAATCTGACTTACTTCCATATCTTACTTAATTCCAGTGTGTTTGACTGAAATCTCAAACAGTGCCAGATTACTGTTGCTGCATCAACCAATAAGTGTGTGACATCTCTGGGTTAACTGAAGTAAACTTGAACTTCTACTGAATTTTTGCCATATATTTATTTTTGCCAAGGACAGCACTTATTTGTATTTGTGATTGCCTTGTGGTTTGATTGTGTTTATCTTCTCTGAGAACTTTACCCTCTGGCTGCTTCATGCTGTGCTCACTAGACTATAGCAATGGAAAAATCGTTTAACTTATTGCTTGATGCCAATTTGCTTGTGGTCTTTTTCATGTATTCCTCTTTGCATTTGGCCAGAACTTTAGCGAGATTGAGATCATAAAATACTGTCCTTCCATATAGTAGAAACATGGAAACTCTTGTATGCTTCCCCTGAATTTCCACAGCCATTCTGGTAACACCCATAGATAGTTTGCTGTTTATCTCTTTTACCTGTTAGTAAGATATGTTGTACATGAACATTTTTATTCTGTTTGGTGTGCATAGTCCTTGTATAAGAAGGGATAGTGGGCTATGTCAGAGAAAGGAAAGGTGGGGGCTAGAGAGTTAACTCAGAAGTTAAGAGCTTACCTGTTCTTACAGAGGACACATGTTCAATTCTCAATACCACAGTTCATTACTAACCTTAACTCCAGTTCCAGGTATCCAACACACTCTTCTGGCTTCTGAGTTTGCTATATTCACATGGCACAGAGAAACACAAGCAGGCCAAATTCCAACACATATAAAATAAATAATAATTCTTAAAAGATAAGTAAGGGTAAATTGAAGAAATTTTGTGTTAAAAGGATGTCATAGAATATGTATGTGGCCATCATTCATTCGCTGAAGGGAACAAAGAGACCTACAGTATTCAAAGTGATCAAGGCATCATGGACTGCCCAAGTAGAACAAAACACTAAGTATGATCTCAGGGAAGATTAAAAACAGAAGTTAAAGAGAAGTGAGTGAGGAATATGTGACTCCCAATGATGTTCTAGTCTGAGTATATGAATAAGGGGGTGCTTGCAAAGAAGTTAATCAGAAGCATCAACAAATTACTTAGATAATAATAGATTATTTGTTTTGCTTTGAGGAGGAGTTTTCATGCATCAATAAGATAGAAAGAGGCATAATACCACAGATTTATGCACTACTCCATAGACTACAGTGATTCTGAGCATTTGACACATAGTGCCCTCCAGCTGACCCACTGTGTACAACCTTTCCTGTTATGATCCAATCTAGCTGCCAGAGAGATCACCTAATTGTTACATGAAGGCCCTGCTTGTTGGGGTTTCTGTCCTGCCCAGTTCCCGCAGCCATTTAGTCTCAGAGAAAATCACACAGAGGGTCTACATTAGGTTATAAACTGATTGGCCCATTAGCCTAGGCTTCTTATTATCTCTTGTAGCTTATATTAACCCATTATTCTTATCTATGTTAGCCATATGGCTCAGTACCTTTTTTAGTAGGGGCAGATCACACCCTGCTTCTTTGGTGGTCTGGGCAGGAGTGCCAAGAGAGCTTCTTGCTTCCCAGAATTCTCCTATTCTCCTTGCTCTCCCTCTACTTTCTGTCTGGTTGTCCCACCTATACATCCTGACTAATGGCCAATCAGTGTTTTTTTAAATCATGATTGACAGAATACAGACAATTCTCCTGCACCTAATTAGTAAAGTCTAACTAATATCCCTCCAACTTTTTAATTTTGTGTTTCTTTATTTTTTCTCTTTTTTAAATGAAAGGACTGGTGTTATAGTGGGGCTGCTTGTTCTTCCTTGCTGCCCGGCTAGCTTAGCCCTGAAATAATGACACAGAAGCTATATTAATTAAAACACTGCTTGGCCCATTAGCTCTAACTTCTCATTGGCTAACTCTTACATCTTAATTTAACCCATCTCCATTTATCTGTGTATTTCTATGTGACAGTGGCTTACCAGCAAAGTTTTAGCGTGTCTGACTCTGGCAGAGACTCCATTGCTTCTCTCTCTCTCCACCTTCCTTCTCCCAGCATTCAGTCCAGTTTTCCACGCCTACCTAAGTTCTGACCTATCAACAGGCTAAGGCAGTTTCTTTATTCATTAACCAAGAAAAGCAATATACAAACAGAAGGACCGCTAACACCAGACTGGTTCCCCTCTGTTTATAATTTTAACATACTCAAAGTCAAAGAGGTTAATATATTAATTCTAAATGATCTTTTGAGATCTTTCATTAAATATCACAGATTTTTCTCAAATGAATACTACAGAAAATAATTTGAATAACAAGAATACAATGAACAGTTAGTCATCAGTCACTCCATGGCAGATTCTGCAATGCATTCAATTGATTGTTTTACTATCTTATAATAGCACACTCTCCCTACTCAATATTCATATATAACTAAAGACAATGTTTCTTCATGGAAAGTTAATAGGGAAGAGTTCTTCCCCACAATTCCTCAAGCTCTAGCCAGTAATGAGCTGACAATTTCCTTTGTGCCACTGGGCTGTGCTACCTTCCCTGTTTGGCTGACTTCAGTTGGATTGGTCACTTCAGCAACCCTTGTCTCCATTCTATACTACACTGTAGAATGTATTTCATTATCACTCCTAGAATTGCTACTGTTGAATGCTTCTAAACCCAATAGACCTGAAGTTCCATCAAGCAGGAACTTAGACCACTTAACCTCTAAGTCACCTTCTCAGCCCTTATGCACCTCAGTATATGGAAGAAAAGAGATACTGGGGCTTGGGCTAGCACTCATGGAAGGAGTGCTGCCTAGTGTGCAAGAGCCTGATATTCAATCCCAGAATGGGAGGACATAAGTTTGAATATATTTTTGGCTTATCAAGAAATTCCTACTCTGTGTAGATTTGGGTCCATTGCTGTGGGAAAACACTATTGTACACTATAAAGATTTGTCACCCATACTGGTTTAATAAAACATTGATTGGCCAGTACCAGGTAGAAAGTGTGGGAGGGACAACCAGACTAAGAGAATAAAGGGAAAAGGAAAGATAAAGCATCTGTCATCAACCAGATACATAAGATTCAAGGTAAAAATGCCTCATGAACAAAAGGCACCAAGCCATGTGGTTAAACTTAGATAAGAATTATCCATTAATTTAGATTGTAATAGATAGTTAATTGGTGTGTGAGTTCCTTCTGTCTATGTGTTGCTTTGAGTGGTTAATGAATAAAGAAACTGCTTTTTGCCTATAGTAGAGCTATAGGGGAACAGAGCTAGGTGGACAAAAGTAAACACAATGATGGGAGGAAGGAGGCAGACTCAGGAGATGCCATGGGTCCACCACCAGACATAGATGTGCTGAAACTTTGCTGCTAGGCCATGACCTCATGGGGGTATACAGATTACTAGAAATGTGTTAAATTAATATGTAAGATTTAGCCAATAGGAAGTTAGAGGTAATGGGCCAAGCAGTGATTTAATTAATATAAATTCTTTGTGGTTATTTTGGTTCTGGGTGGCCGGGATGAACAAGCAGATCCTTACAAGTGTTAATAATAAGCCTGAGCAAATACGTCAAAAAATTTATAATTAATATAAGCCTCTATAAGTTTATTTGGTACTAAATGGTTGTGGGACCAGGGGGAAACAGAAACTTCCATCAACAAATGATTCCCAACATTGAGCATCTACATCCACATAAACTTGAGAGAGCTTGGGAAGTGATTATAGACACAAAAGAAGAATCAAGCATGGCTTCTTGGTAACATAATTTTCTCAGGTAGGCTCTTGCACTGCACCACGCCTGTCTGTGCTCTATGTGCTACCATACAGTTCGCGAGTTTCAGGCAAGCGACTGTAGATTGAAACACACAATGACACAGAGACACAGGGACATGAACCTCTAATCACTGGTAAGAAGCCTTTTAGTCAATAGCACCATGGAGGCTTATATACCCAACAGTCAGGTGGGCCAAAAGGTGAAAACCTATCCTCTGATCCTCAAGGCAAGGCAACACATGCTTGTGAAGCAGAGCTGGTAAACAACTTTGACACAGCTTTCAGTAACCCAAATCAGTACGAAAGTAAAGATCTCTAGCAGGGAAGAGCAGCTGGAGGCCAGGACTCCAAATGGTCCCAACATTCTCTGTTTGTTAGAGGTAAGCAGAGAGAGGCCCAGCTCCTTTAAGAGAGGCTTCCTGACTCAGGATTAGCAGTAAAACCTAACATCTCTTTTAAGAAGACTTGACACCAAACACTTAAATAGTGCTTGTGAGAAGATAGCATTGGATTTTTGGTGGTAGCATGGACCTAGATATTCCATAGAGTTGTAGCAATAAAGCGACTACTGACAGTACTTGTGCCATGAAGCCAGACTCTCAAAAAGCTAAGGAATGGGGTAGAGCAAGGTGCCAAACTACAGCTTTAATCCTGGTTATATCACTTATCAGATTAAATACTCATGTGCAAAGAAAAAGATAGATATATACACTAAAGACATATTCAGACAGAAAGCAAACAAAAGACTTTAAATGGTTTATAGTGTGTTTAAAAATAAATGAAGCCTTGGGAGAGAAAAGAAAAAAGATAAAGTCCTTAAAAAGAAATAGAGTAGAATGGCATGGTGGCACAAACTATATATGTTTTTACTATTTTTCAAAGCATTATACCTTTACAGCTAAATTAACAATGTAATGTAAATTTCTAGTCCTTAAATGTTAGTATTATAAACTATTTAGGATAATATAGAAATGCAAATTAATAGTTACCTATTATAATCAAACTGGTAGTCATGTTAGGGATGTTTTCAAGGTCAAACAGAGCTATATTTTCAATAGAGCGATGGTTTTTAAACACTTCAGAGATCTACAAAATATTGCATTTAAGATGTTTTAATAACATAAAGTTTTTTTATGACTATGAGACATGTCTGTTCCTGGCACAACAATATACCTCAGAGTAGATGATGGGCATCAAAGAAACTCCTTATGGAATTTACTTTCTTGGCAGCAAAAGTTAGCCACTGGGCAAGAAGCTTCCATTGTCATGTGACTGAAAATGTGCTGTCCAAATTGGACAAGCACGACACACAAAAATGTGATTGCTGCAATCTGACATGACAAGTTACAATATGTAGCATGATTAATAAAAACCTAGAAACAGAAATTGAGTTTCAACCTGATGGTCAGCAAAACAAAACAGACAGCCACTGGCTCTTACCTCTACCTCACTCTGAAATGGTGGTCCTGCGTCCAGGAATCTCAGAATGAGACTTTATGTGAGATCTGTCTCATTCCATTTTATAATCCTCTGTCGTGCTTGGATTAAAGGCTTGCACCACTACCACAAGATTATATGGCAAAACAGTGTTAAAGGTGTGTGTCACCACTGCCTGGTCTGTAAGGCTGATCATTGCAGCTGTTTTACTCTCTGAACTTCTGGCTAGCCTTATTTATCAAAATACAAATGAAATATCACTATGAAATTCCTTCAAAATTCCAGCTTCACAGAAAAGTCTGTCAGATATTTTAGGCATGCAGACTGAATATGGGTACCCAAACATTACGGAGTAACCTTGAGTGACTGATTAACTCTATAGGTGGGCCATAGAAACTAAGGATGATGGGAAGAAGAAGGTTGGAGTCAGAAGACACTGTCCAGATGTAGAGAGAGTAAGATGTGTGGGAACCCACAGAAGTGGATCCATTTCATATTAACTAGTTCAGAGACTTCAGTCCTATTCTTGCTCCCTCAAGGTTAAATAACAAAGGTTTGTTATATGGTGTGGCTACTAACAGGGTGTTTTTACCTAGTGTGGTTACTTGATCTTTTAGTTATTAAGAAGGCAAATACTTTGTTTGTTCTTTGTATCTTGGTAAAGAAGTCTTTTGCCTTCCCCCACCTTTCTGGATTGAGGTAGAGAAAGCCTATGAAAAATAAACACAAGGTGAATCTCAGAATTTCCTAGATTCTCTCCTGACTCTATCAGTTACCTCTTGTTTATTTCTTTCTTAATCCTCATGATTCCCACCAAGCATGAATGAGTAAGGCAGACATGACCAGGTAGTTGACATAGGATAGAGAAATGATGCCCAACTTGGGCTGTCATCAAAGATGGACATGCCATACTGCCACATGGCAGAGTGCAAATAAAGTCTATGGGTCAACATAAAATATAAGAGTTGGTTAATAATAAACATGAGCTATTGGTTGAGAATTTATAATTTATATTAAGCCTCTGTGTGATAATTTGGAAAGCAGCTGCAGGATATTTGGGCCAAGTGGCTCTGAGACAGGAAAATTGTGCCTACACAAGTCCTAAAGGATCCAACATCCTCTTCTGGCCTCTATGTGCAAACATTTGGGACACACACAAGCATGTGGGTAAAACACCTTTTGTCACAAAATAAACTAATAAACAATAAATAAATAAAAAATAAATGCATACAAAAAATTAAAATCTAAATACTGAATCTGTTACTCTTCATTTCTCTTGATGGCGGCATCAGTCCTACCCATTTTTAATGGTAAGATTGTTTCAAACTCATTAGCTGAGGATGACTTTGAACTTCTTTAACTAAGATTTACTGATTAGTTTTATTTTATGTATAGGTGAGCAATTTTCTATTGTGCTGGGGTTCCAATTCAGGGCTCCCTGTATGCTAGGAAAGTACTCTACCCACAGAGCTAGTGTCCAGACCCAAGCTTTGGCCAGGATTCCTTAAGCATGAGTGTGACATCAGTCCCCAGTGTCTTTCAAAGTGCAGGAGACACAGATAGGCACTTAGATGTAACATGAGGGCTTGCTAGTTGGGGTTTATGTCTCACCCGGTCCCCCCAGCCATTTAGTCCCAGGAAAATCACACAGAGAGTCTACATCAGGTTATAAACTGATAGGCCCATTAGCTCAGGCTTCTTATCAACCCTTATATCTTATATTAACCCATTATTCTTATCTATGTTAGCCACATGGCTCAGTACTTTTTCAGCAGAGCAGGTTACATCCTGCTCATTCAGTGGTTTGGGCAGGAGTGTGGAGGAATGGGCTTCTTTCTTCCTAGAATACTCCTGTTCTTCTTGACCCACCTCTACTTCTTGTCTGGTTTTCCCACCTATACTTCCTTCCTGGCTATCAGCCAATCAGCGTTTATTTAAATCATGATTGACAGGATACAGACAATTCTCCTGCACCACTTAGAGTAAGCTTATTAAAGCCATGCTTACTGAGCTTGAGTTCAGGAGAAGGAATACTGTCACTGCCTCATGGAGCAAGGAGCACAAAACTTTTCAATTCTCACTAAAAATTTCCATCTCTTTAAAAACAAAGGCCTTTTAAAATTCTTTCCTTCATTCCTTCATTCCTTCTTCCCTTCCTACCTTTCTTCATGTGTTTATGTTGCTAGGTAGAGATCCAAAGACAACATGCAGAAATCAGATTTTTCCTTACACCAAGGCTCAAACTCAGTTACTTTAGCTTGACAGCAAATACATTTTCCAGTGAGCCACCTTGCTATTTCCATAAAACACATTTTGTCCAAATGCTTTGTATGTTCACTGATAGTCTAAACACCTGTGTTCTAACAAATATATGTGAATATTTAGTACCACAATTCTTGCTACATGGGCATTAATAAGTAAGAAAATTCATTTTCAGTTTCCTTTAAATGAAAATACTTATAAAACAAAAGTAAAATGTTCCTACAGTTTAGACAGCATGTTTGTCTGTCTTTCAACTCTCCTCTTGCATAATTTCTTCTCCCACATTTCAGATGAAAGGCTTAATTCTCCCCTTCTTCAATGTTCATGCCGTCCTTTTCCTTTATCAAAGATTCATCTGCTTCTTCCCCAGGGAACATACCATGAGGCCAGGATGTAGTAGGAGCCAAATACTTTAACTTTGTAGTTAAAATTTTTCTACAGGGTTTCATTACATTCTTAAATAGCATAATACCAACTTGTTTATAGAAGGAAGACAAATGTTCTACAAGGCCCGTGAAGTGGCAACACCCTGAACCCTATTTTAAAAGCTGTTTCCTATGTTTAAGATGGGTACTCCTGCTTACAGGATGATAAACTCTAATTTTTTAAACACTAATGAATCATGTAGAAAATGTCTCATCAATCTTGTTTCAATATTCTCCCAAACCTATTTTTATTTAATCTTGAATCTGTGTTGAAGCATCTCAGACTCTTCCAGGTTTAAAAAAGTTAGGAGTTTACAGAAGGAAATATACCTACTTTTACTTCTTAGGGAGCAGGGAAGTTCCACATTAGACATACCCAACTAATTATTTGGTTAGAGTTGGTATCATCTAAGTGGAATAGATGTAGTCACTAATCCTTTCCTAAATTTAGATAATGTATTTCAAAATATTTCTCAGAAATTACCAAATAACAAATCTCTTGGAAGGGAGGTCATCTGCTACTCTGCAATCAGTACAGAACATGCCAAACACTGAATTCTTAGCACAAAAGGGATTTATAACCTCTCAGGAAAGTAGGGTGGTAAGTGGGAGGTTGAAAATGTAGTAGCAGCAGCAAATGAGCAAGAAAAGCAATGGGAAAGAAAGGTTGTGTCTGTAGGACAGAGCTATTAAGGGAAAGTAGGGGAGTCTGTGCTAGGGTGAGTTGGTAAATCCTGATTCGATATATTTGTCAATTAATGAATTCTAATTGTTGGACTTTGGTGCTTTGTGTCAAGAATGAGTCAGTGGCCAAATAAATGAGTAGACTTTGGGGTCTAGTTTGTAGCAAGGGAAATGAAAATGAAAATGATGAATGGAAAAAGAGAAAAAACATCAGATTCCACTTTCCCTCCATTCTCTCTCACTGTGAAAATTTTCAATAAGCTCCCATACATTACTCATCTGAGGACGATAATTATTTTTTCTTGAATTCTTAAGGACATTTTTGTAACTACAGCTTTTAGTTGAGAGGTTTAATTTCTTTTTCCCCCCAACACTGTGAATGCATCACTCTACCTCTTTTTAAACTGAATGTTCAACTGAGAAGATGGAAGAGTAGGCAACTTCAACAAAAGAAATTCATTCTGCATTTCATGGAAGCTGGGAGACGGAAGCCAAGCTTCCTTCAGAGAAAGGTGGTGAGAACTTTCTTTCTGAATGTGCAGGTGGACTTCTGCTTACAGCATCCTTGCATGACAGAGCGAGAGAAACAAGCACTCTGCTTTCTCTTTTCATAAGGTCACTCATCCCAGTGTGAAAGTTCAACTCTCAAGAATCAACAACCTCCTAATTGCCCCAACAGTATGTATGACTAAGGATTCAACATGGTGATTTGGGGAGACACAAACTCATATTCCATAATGTGGTCACATTTTAATATTAGAGCAAAGAATTTGCTTTTTAGTGTAGCTGTGGATTGAAAGAAAAAAAGATGGATCATAAAAGGAAAGAGGGATCAACAGGTTTTGTTAGAATAAAAGGCACTTCATATATTGATAACCTTTTAACCTGTGGTAGTTTGTGTGAGAATGACCCCACTGACTTATATTTGAATGCTTGGTCACATGTTGATGGAACCAAGGATAAGGAGTTATGAGGAGCTATGTCACTGGGAGTGGGATTTCAAGTTTCTAAAACTACATACCATTCTCAGATTCTTAATGTGGATGCAAGTCATACATGTGGATTTGTTTCTGGATGGGGATCATGTTTTGTGGGATAGGGTAAACACCATCAGGGCCCTGGAAATTTCCTGTATTGATGACTTTGTAAAATAAAGTCTCCTCTGTGTACTTAGGTAATGTACAGTTCAGCCCTTAATTTCTCAATTTCTCTGGGTCTAACCTTAAAATGGTAACATTACTAAATTAATTATTGCAAATTGGTTTTAGATTTGTTTCTCTTTATTATATGTGGATTTATATGTTTTATCTGCTGCATTTATGTCAGTGCACAACCTGTATGCAGTGCCCAAGGGTACTAGAAGAGGGTGTCAGATTTTCTAGAATTAGAGTTATAGATGGTTATGAGCTACATTTGGGTTCTGGAAAGTGAAAGCAGGACCTCTGGAGGGGCTGAGAAGGTTTTGGAACTGTAAACTATGTCCCCAGGTTTCTAAGTAAATTCATATACTTAGAAAAACTTATTTGGAGAAATGTGCTGTATATTATTATTCTTTAAAACATGCTGCACCCAAAAACATTAATTTACAAGTTCAAGATGAAAAAACCATAGCTTCATGATGGGAGGTAGATAGTAAGTTCCATCGCTAAGTAAGGAGCTATTATGGTTCACCATGGTCTGTTAAAGGCCATTCCCAAGAAGATATGGATGGCACAAGTTCAAGTTGATGAGCTTTACAAAGATGAGAGGGCACAAATTTGGATGGGTAAGGAAGTGGTCATGGGTCTGGTGTTAGTAAAAGTAGGGGATATGATCAAAATTTGTGTGAGAAAAAATAATTATATTTAATTGGACTCTGACCAATTGGTTTGAAATGTTGCTAGTTTTCTGAATATGGTGACAACGATAGCTTCAGTCGTTAGATTATAGTGTCACCTATGTTTGCTTGGATGTATGTAGACATCAGATACATAGCCTTACATCAGAAAATGGAGCAAGAGAGTAATCTTACAAATACAAGCCAGTATGTCTCCAAGTTACTGGTATAACTCTTTCAATAGTTCTTTGATTTTTATGCTTTCAAAAATCATAAGTGGAGAGGATGTATTCATATTTAAAACAAAGCTTATCTCTTGCCTTTTATAGGTCTGTTTTATTTGCTTAGGTGGTCTTGAATTAATTTTGGTAAGTGATATTTATCCAGAAAGTTGTCCATTTCCCTTAAGTTTTCCAATTTTGTGGAGTACAGGTTTTCAAAATATGACCTGATGATTCTCTGTATTTCTTACATGTTTGTTGTTATGTCCCCTTTCCATTTCTGATTTTGTTAATTTGTATATTCTGTCTCTGCCTTTTAATTAGTTTGGATAAAGGTTTGACTATTTTGTTGATTTTTCTTGAAGAAACAACCCTTTGTCTCATTGATTCTTTGTATTGTTTTCTTTGTTTCTATTATGTTGATTTCAGCACCCAATTTGATTATTTCCTGCCCTCTAGTTCTCTTTGGTGAGGAAAATTCAAAAACAGTTTAGTCATTTTCTTCTGTATCCTGCAAAATGTCTCGCAGACTCTTTCATGAAGCAGGAACCACGAAGGATCATCTCTCCTTTCGGAAAGTTCAGCAGTCCACTCTCTGTAGGTTCATTATGTCCAGTTTATGCAACAGTCCAGGCAAGAGCAGTTTCTTGACCAAATGGCTGACAAACTCCATAGGAGCCTCTTCAATGCCCATCTTCCTCTTGAAGTAGATTGGTGGTGCCAGGAGCAGATGTGTCTCATTGTCATGAAAAGCCCTAACTTATTAAAACATTAAATGCCATATTCTGAGCCTTTGAAAGATATGAAGAATGCCTATTTAACTGAAAATCTAACTAACATGATTACAAACTTGACTATTATCGATGATTATTCATTAACAACCTATATTTCCTAATTATACATTACATTTTAAATGAACTATACAATCACTATACCTTAATCAAGATCAGAAATATATATGCATATAACAAAATTGACCTTAAACTTGTATCAATAAATCAAGATTTATACCAATGCAAAGTATTTGTATCTATATCATATCCCCCTTTAAATGTAAAAGAACGTTCATAAACAATATTTGGGAATATGGACATAGTTATTTCTCTCCAAACTTCTTCCTGCTGTATGGGGCACTTCTAATCAGGTCTGTAATGGTGTATCCTGTGTGCCAGGTTCATCTCAGTCACCAGTTGAGTGAAGTAATTTTCTGAATGTGTTCACAATGACTTTTCAGGTGGGCATAGTCTATCATACCACATTGATCTAGAAGGAATCCACAGGGTCTCATCCTCTGTGAAAACAAAAGAAGAACCTCTTTTCCAAAGCATCATGTCCTTAGACCCAAATTCTGAAGTCATAACACCTTTATATTATCCATGCTGATTTGGCTTGGAAGCCCATACAATGAAAAGTCTCTCTGTAATTACCTCCTTTACAATCAAAAAAGTTAAAGAAAACACAATAAAATACATAATCTAGACATTCTGTGAATTTTCTATTTTCACGTGGCTTATTTTTCATTTCTTTTAATCTATGGCTATCTGTAGTCTGTCTCTTTAAAGACTTTACCATTTTTAACACTTTAACTTTATTTTATGAGCCTTTCCTCTGTGGGGCCTTGGAACCACAGCACTCTCTCTCCCTGTGCTGAGATCAGAGGCACAGACTGGTAAGGTTGTGCGCGCCTGGCAGTAAGGTCCACACGGGCCTCTTTGTTCCACACGACCCTGCAAACACCCTCCCCCAAAAGTTTGCCCTTTCCTCTGTGGGTCCTTGGAACAATAGGACTCTCTCTTCCTGAGCTGAGATAGGAGGTCCAGAAGGATTGGAAGTCCAGATGGGACTTCCTCTTCCGGCACTGAGATCAGCTATCCAGAGGGGTGAGTGGGTACAAGCCATCCTGGGAGGTCCCCACCTGCTGAGACTCCCCTGACTGCAATCAAAGGAAGAGATGGGCAGGTGCCAATACAAGAATTCCTCCAACAACCTAAAAAGCAACATGATAACACCTGAAACCAACAAGAACTCAACAGGAAAACCTGAGCAACCTAACCAAGAAGGAGTAGAAGAAAACAACTTTAAACGTAACTTTATGAAAGTGATAGAGACCTTTAAAGAAGAGGTGAAAAACTCCTTTGAAGAAAGGGATGAGAAAACTAACAAAAAGTTAGAAGAAATGAATAAATTCCTCAAAGATACCCTAGAAAACCTAGAAAAAGCAATCAAACAGGTAATGGAAACAGTTCAAATCTTAAAAACTGAAGTGGAGGCAATGAAGAAAACACACCGAGGGAAGACTGGAGATGGAAAATCTGGGTAATCGAACAGAAACTACAGAGACAAGTATAACCAACAGACTACAAGAGATAGAAGAAAGAATCTCACAAGCTGAAGATACTATAGAGAAAATAAACTCATTGATCAAAGAAAAGAACAAATCCAACAAATTCTTAACACAAAACACTCAGGAAATCTGGGACACCATAAAAAGACCAAATCTAAGAATAATAGGGGTAGAAGAAGAAACATAGCTCAAAGGCACAGAAAATAAATTCAACTAAATTATAGAAGAAAACTTTCCCAACCTAAAGATGGATATGCCTATGAAGGTACAAGAAGCATACAGAACACCAACTAGACTGGCTCAAAAAAAGGCATCCCCTCACTATATAATAATCAAAACACAAAACATACAGAATAAAGAAAGAATACTAAGAGCTGCAAAGGAAAAAGGCCAAAACCTATCAGAATTACACCTGACATCTCTATGGAAATGATGAAAGCCAGAAGGTCTTGGATACATGTGCTGCAGACACTAATAGACCATGGATGCAAGCCCAGACTATTATATCCAGCAAAGCTTTCATTCACCATTGATGGAGAAAACAAGGTATTTCAGGATAAAAACAAATTTAAGCAATATGTAGCCACAAACCCAGCCTTATAGAAAGTACTAGAAGGAAAACCACATCCAAACGAAGCAAGAAACACCCATAATAACACAGACATCTAATAGCCCTCCACTAGCACAACTCAAAGAAGGGAAACACACAAACTCTCCAACCCTAAAAAATAACCGCAGTTAATAAGCTTTGGTCATTAATATCACTTAATAACAATGGACTCAATTCACCTATAAAAAGGCACAGGTTAAGAGAATGGATATGAAAACAGGGTCCAACATTCTGTTGTTTCCAAGAAACACACCTCAACCACAAAGATATTTTCTCAGAGTAAAGGGTTTGGAAAAGGTTTTTCAATCAAACAGCACTAAGAAACAAGCAGGTGTGGCTATACTAATATCGAAAAAAATCAACTTCAAACATAAATCAATCAGAAGAAATGGAGATGGACATTTTATACTCTCAAACGGAATAATCCATCAGGATGAAGTCTCAATCCTGAATATATATGCCCCTAATATAAAAGCATCCACATATGTAAAGGAAACATTACTAGAACTCAAAGCACACATCAAACCCCACACACTAATAGTAGGAGTTTTCAACACTCCTCTCTCACCAATGGACAGGTCAACCAGACAGAAACTTAACAGAGAAATAAGAGAACTAACAGATGTAATAAATCAAATGGACTTAATAGACATCTATAGAATATTCTTTTTTTCACATTTAATTTTTTATTACTGCATTATAAAAAGTACCATTCAAAATTTCTACCTCCTCCGCTCCTCCCATTTACCTCCCGCTTCCCCACTCCCCCCCCGTTTCCCCTCCAGTCCTAGTGGGAAGCCCAAGGCCCTCTCGCCTCCATCCAGGCCTAGGAAGGTGTGAATCCAAACTGACTAGGATCGCAAAAAGCTACAACATGCAGTAGAATCAAATCCCACTATCATTATCATTGGCTTCTCAGTCAGTCTGGAGAGATTAGGGATAAAAGGTACATATCTAAATATAATAAAAGCAATATACAGCAAGCCAACAGCTACCATCAAATTAAATGGAGAGAAACTCAAAGCGATTCCACTAAAATCAGGAACAAGACAGGACTGTCCACTCTCCCCATATCTCTTTAATATAGTGCTTGAAGTTCTAGCAATAGCTATAAGAGAGAATAAGGAGATCTTGGTGATTCGAATTGGAAAGGAAGAAGTCAAACTTTTGTTATTTGCAGATGATATGATAGTGTACATAAGTGACCCCAAAAACTCTACTAAAGAACTGCTACAGAAGATAAATACATTCAGTGATGTGGCAGGACACAAGATCAACTCAAAAAAATCAGTAGCCCTCCTATACACAAAGGATAAAGAAACCGAGAGGAAAATCAGAGAAACATCACCTTTCACGATAGTCACAAATAGCATAAAGTATCTTGGGGTAACACTAACCAAGGAAGTAAAAGATCTATTTGACAAGAACTTTAAGACCTTGAAGAAAGAAATTGAAGAGGATACCAGAAAATGGAAGGATATCCTATGCTCCTGGATTGGTAGGATCAATATAGTAAAAATGGCAATTCTACCAAAGGCAATCTACAGATTCAATGCAATCCCCATCAAAATCCCAACAAAGTTCTTCACAAAACTTGAGAGAACAATAACTAAGTTTATATGGAAAAACAAAAAGCCCAGGATAGCCAAAACAATCCTATACAATAAAGGAAATGCAGGAGGCATTACCATCCCTGACTTCAAACTCTATTACAGAGCGACAGTAATGAAAACAGCTTGGTATTGGCATAAAAACAGAGATGTTGACCAATGGAATAGACATCTATAGAATATTCTACCCAAACAGGAAAGAATGTACCTTTTTCTCAGCATCTCATGGAACCTTCTTGAAAATTGATCACATACTCGGTAACAAAGCAAACATCCACAGATACAAAAAAATTGGAGTAACCACATGTATCTTATCGGATCATCATGGAGGAAAGTTAGAATTTACAAACAATTCCACCCCCAGAAAGCCTACAAACTCATGGAAACTGAACAGTCAACTACTGAACCACTCCTGGGTCAAGGAAAAAATAAAGAAAGAAATTAAAGTCTTCCTTGAATTCAATGAAAATAAAGACACAACATACCCCAACCTATGGGACACTATGAAAGCAGTGCTAAGAGGAAAGTTCATAGCACCTAGTGCCCACATTAAAAAAACGGAGAAAGCACACAATAGAGATGTAACAGCACACCTGAAAACTCCAGCAAAAAAAAGAAGCAGACTCACCCAGGAGAAGTAGAAGACTTGAAATAGTCAAACTTAGGGATGAAATCAACAAAATAGAGACACAGAAAACAATCCAAAAAATCAATGAAACAAATAGCTGGTTCCTTGAGAAAATCAACAAGATCGACAAACCCCTATCCAACTAAACAAAAGACAGAGAGAGAACACTCATATTAACAAGATCAGGAATGAAAAGGGAGACATAACAACAGACACTGAGGTCTTACTACAAAAGCCTGTATGCCACAAAATTGGAAAATGTAAAAGAAATGGAGAGTTTTTTTAGATAAATACCATATACCGAAATTAAATCAAGACCAGGTGAACAATTTAAATAGACATAGAAGTCACGAGGAAATAGAAGCTGTCATCAAAAACCTCCCAACCACAAAAAGCCAGGAAAAGATGGTTTTAATGCAGAATTCTCACAAAACTTCCAAGAAGCGCTAGTACCTATACTCCTTAAGGTGTTCCACATAAAAGAAACAGAAGAGTCATTGCCAAACACTTTTTATGAAGCTACAGTGACCCTGATACCAAAACCACACAAAGACGCAAACATGAAAGAGAATTACAGACCAATCTCATTCTCAATAAAATACTGGCAAACAGGATGCAAGAACAAATAAAAAAAAATCATCCATAAAACAAATTCTATCTGCAATGAAACAAAGAGAGTTTGATCACATGCTGCAAAGTCTATACCCTAGCAGAGTCACTAAAAATATAATGTTGGGTCTTTTAAAATTCTGCATATCTACTGTTTATGGTACTTCAAAATAGTTCATTCTATCATTTATCAGGCACTTATCCCAAATTTAACTTGTTTATTGAATGTTTATAACATTCTTCACACCTGATGCAAGAAAGAGAAAGCAAATATTTTATTATAGTTTTTCCTGTTGTCTCTTTAGTAGTTTACTTTGACATGAAACTGACTTGATTCCTTTGTGAAATTTTTAATTTTTATATTATATACTAGTTGATGCTATTGATTCATAATAATAAATAAGAGTAGGATGCCAAAGACGTGTACTTGTAGCAATGAAATCATATATGGAATTCAGTGAAATATACAATTTTATATTGGTTGAAATAAAGATAGAAAATATATAAATCTATTAATATGTATTTTTGGAAATCTTGCAAATATATAGGTGAATGGTGTTCAGCTTGATAAATCCACTGCATTTTAAAAAATTACTTACCTTTTGAGATTATAATTAAATATCCCCACACTTTGCAACCCCAAATCCTCCTTCATACCTTTTTTGATCTTTTTCAAATTTATAGCT
>PVIU01021888.1:0-30580 GCA_004026605.1 Ondatra zibethicus
CCTATCTCTTCTGCATGTATTAACTTTTTGAGAACCGAGTCTTTTTGAATGCACTCCTTCCTAGGCCAGGAGGGATGGGGGTGGGCCTTGGACTTCCAACAGGGCAGGGCACCATGCCCTCTTTCAAGGAAGAAGGGGGAGGGAGGAGGGGTGGGGGGTAGTGGGAGGGGACGGGGAGAAGGGGAAGAAAGGAAAAAAAATTTATTTCTTTAATTATGTTCTTGAATGGAAAAAATAAAACAAAACAATGTATGGAAAAAAAATAAAAACAGAGATGGATATCTTGAAACTACAACATCATGGCATGGGAAATTATGGTCACCGGTCTTATTTGTGTTATGGGATAAGAAAGAAGACATACAATAGACAAAGACTGATCTCTAAAAGGAAATGGAAGAGCCTTTCTGGTTGACAGGAAAAGGCAATAACAGTATGGACAAAGTTTTTGTTGGATATGATCGTGTCTAAATCTTGATTCTCTGCAAACTCAGAGTTGAATGTGAGGGTAGAAAAATCTTAGAACAGCCAGATTGATTTGAGAAAGTCCAAAAGCATTGTGTTCAGGAAACCTGGTTTCTCTGGTATAATGAACGATGTCCCAAGCTGGGTGCCCTGGAGGAGCCACTCTGGTCCTCTGTCTCATCCCACTGTGTACAATCTCCATGTGTTGTGTGCTTCATGGCAGGCTGAGCCCCTTCCTTCTTAAGTGGGTTGCATCTTTGATGGGGCAAAGGTGCCTAGAATTGTGACTCGACATTCCCAATTTGGTGTGGAAGAGATGGAAGGGTTCTTAGAAAGTTATTAGTAATCAGTCCATATTGAAAGCCTGGAAATACTGATTTAATATTACAGAAGAAATAAATAGCATGTGTGAGTGGAATCTCCCATATGTCTGAAAATCCTATAAGGGCTATGTTCCAAAATCTAGGGCCAGTAACACAAAGCAAAATTTGTGACACTAGAATTCTGAGCAACAATACTAGGGGGAATGACTCTCCTGGTAACTTTAACCATTAGAGAAAACATAGAATGACTCTGTCATGTCTTCAGAAAACAACAGGCTAGTCTGTGGGTAGCTGACTACACTGGATACCTTTCATCCTAGAGATGAAAAAAATATGTCCTTTCTCGGGATTAAAAGTAGCAAAATGATTGTGTTTTTTCACAAGAGTGTATGCTGGATATCTGTGTGAATGTTGCCAGAAGAAGTTTGCCTTCCCATATATTAGGTGAATAGCAATAATTCCAACAATTTTCATGATGATGGGCTCTTATAGCAGTCATAAATATGAGGTGGTCACTCCTTAAAGATTTGTCTGCTTCTCCCCAGGAGACTATTAACTGAGCATCAGAAGTACTGGGTAGAGGTGATCTTAAAATTGGGGTTAGGGAAGGGAACTTGTAAGAGTCAGTTTGGGGCTTAGAACACGTTGGCAGTAGGGATTAAAACTTGTCACATTGAGGTTTTTGAAAATTTTTCTGGAAAAAGAGTGTACAGTCAGGATTTTGAAAGTGCCTCAAAGTTCATAAAATGCAGCACAAAGTGAAGTGTCATAAAATCTGATTTAGGCCAGGGCCTAAATCTTTCCATGTCCCATGGGTATCTACTCCCTAGCTTCTGTTATTCTACTGAAGACTGAGTCTTTGGGCTCCTACAGAAGGTTGCTAGTGATCTATAGAGACCAACCACCCTTCCCCTAACCTCTGCCTCACATCCAATGACTAACTGATGGAGAAATGTCAGAAGAATATTCCAATGGCATAAACCAAAAGCACAGCAGTATACATTTTGCTTCTGAAGTCCTGCAGAAGCAGATTGAGGTAGACTTTCTTGATGTTGGATCTTCCCTCTCCCACCCCTTTTCCATATCCTACATCTTGTCAATCACTCTGGGTAGTGCTTTCCTCAATTAATGTACATTCAAATCTCAATTTTAATGTAATTTCCAGATGACTTAGATCTAAAATACTCCATGCTGAGTGTGGATACCCCTAATACAGCATGAACACAGGAGCACTGATGGCTAAGGAGGCTAAAGCTAACATTGTAGAACTCATGCCTGCATCAGGACAACATGAAGTATGGGACAATCTATTCTCAACCAATGCAGCCATCAGCTCCAGCTAGGAGATTCAGGAGTCTTCCCAAGAGTAGCAGACTTTCAAGGATCTAATGTAGCTTTGTGAAGAAACTCCCTGAGCATCTGCCCACACTACTGTTGTTGAACCACCTCCTGTTAAGACATCAAGAGAACAATACAGAATATTCCCAAAAGGGACTATGTGTTAAAACATACAAAACATAATATACAAAAACTCAGGGACAACTAAATATACTGGAATGCCAGAAAGACGTTATTATCAGGAAATTTAGGTTTAAGTAATGGCAATATCAATTACACATTTTTTTTTACTTTTGCAAAGATGCAAGTTTTTAGGTATAAACTTTCATAAATCATGGGTTTTCAGAGGAATTTCTCCTACTGAAGAGAAATAGAGGAAGAGATGAGTTTATCCTATTATTAAGACTGAGGGGAAAACACGGACTTAAATGGTTAAATGGCTTGCCTGTAGTCAAAAGCAAACTGGTTAGTAAAGCATTCATCTAAGCTAGGTTTCTAATCAAATAAGCCTAACTCAAATCACTCTATACCTTGGAAATAATTTGGGACATAATCAGTGAAAGCAAGCACACCAATTAATTGATACTACCTCCTTTATTTGTAGAACACTCTACTGTATAAGCATACATGTATCCCAGAATCCTCTGAGCAAGACTTTGATCATCTGGATGGTATGCTATGTTTAGTGAAGGCTTTGTTTGCTTCTTAGATGAATGCTTTACTAATATAAAACAATTGAGAATTCTGGGGAGCCAACATAGTAAATTTTCTTTATATTTATTTATTTGTATGTGGGAACGGGATATATATGTTCCATGATATGTGGCACAAAGGACAGCTTGTGGGAGTGAGTTCTGTCCTTCCACTGTATGAAATGTGAGGATGAAACTCAGAGCACCAGGTTTGGTGGCACGCTCCCTTACCTACTGAACCATCTCACCAGCTATCCATGCCCAATTTAATTTTGATGAACTTTTCTTTGTACTAGAATTGCTTGCAGTCACTTCAAAAAAATGAGGTGCTGGTTCCCCATTCCACCCCAAAGGCTCAGGCTCACTGCATCGCACTAAGGGAGATGGATTGATGCCTGTGGTTTCAATATTCACTTACTGAGTCTGTATGCAAAATAGAATTTGGAAAGTATTTTGTTTTGTCTGGATTTAAAGTTCAGCCTTACATTTTTCATCTCTTGTCCTTGAGCCTCCGAGACTTACCTGGCTTCTTCCTTTCCTGAATCCTATTATTCTAATTTACTTCATCATGGGATTTGCCTAAGCAACTCTTCCACAGGCTTCCTTTTCAATGTGATGTCATGTGTGACTGGGAACTCCTGTCATTCCTCCTTTGGTTTGTTAACATCAGGTACTTCTATCTCTGTAACATCTCACCTTGTGAGCATCATAGGTTCTTTCTGCTCTTAGGAGGAAATACCCCCTCTCCTATGCAGAAATTGAATAGTGTATGGGCTGGAACTGGGAGCTCCCCCCTTGCATAATATGATTGTTTTGCCAGACTTCTCTTTTCAGATGAAGTGGCTTCTCTGTGACCTCCAATCTTGTTGAAGTCATTTCTGAATATAAATTTTGCTGTCCCCTCACCACAGAAGTAGAAAAAACATAAATCTCAAAAATTAAAAGCCCAATAGTATGTGATTCAAGAATTTCCACAATCATGGTTCAGTAGCATTCCCGTGTAATTCTACTACTTTTGAGGTCTAGTAGGGGTCTTTAGAATTTTGCCCCCCAAAATGTCTTGCCTTTAGCTTGTACCTTACCTGAGAAGCATGAGTCACAAATCCACATCTCTAGCTTTCTTGCTGTAAATGCAATTCAAGAAACTTTTACAATATCTTTTCAGTAATGGGAAGACTTAATTGGTGGCTGCTTATGGCTTTCGATGTAGCACTTTGAACTTGGAATGACTCTAAAGTATATCCTTCTGGTCTAATTTTTTCATTAACTCTGCCTTTATCAAAGTGCTTGGTAGTTATTTAGAAAGAGGTGAATTTTACCCAGCGGAGTAATATATATGGCATAGTAAGTAGATGTAGTGAAGAGGAGTTTTCTCCATCTGTTGCAGTGTCTGTGTATAGTGATATGATCTCAGTGTTTTAATACTTTCCCTAAGTTTCTTGATTGTGTTAGCACCAGAGAGCTCCAAGTAAGAGAGTGTCTATCGAGGAAAATAGTGTGAATAGTTTACTCCTTTCTAACAGATCACATCTATTATGGCATATATTAATGTTTGGATGTATGTAAACAGACTAAGAATGAAAAACTAAATTTTATGAAGAGGAAGATCCTTGAATTGAAATACAGATTTGAATAAAGGTATGCTCATTTTCTTAAAAATTATGATTTTAAATTGAATCATATCTGCATCTGTAACTGGCTATCTGTGCTATAAACAACTCCAATTTAGTCATTCTTCTTCATCCTCTGTGAGCATGCGTGTGTGCATGTGTGAGTGTGTGTGTGTGTGTGTGTGTGTGTGTGTGTGTCTTTTATGTGTGTAAGAATGGGTGGTCAGAGGGACAATTTAGGATGTTAGATCCCAACTTCTACCTTGTTTGAGCCAGGGTTTTTCAATGTTTGCCATTGCATAAGTCAGGTGAGTTGGCCCAGACTGCTGGCTCCTAAGGATCCTCCTGTCTCCACTCCCCCCATCTGGCAGAAGGGGCGCTGTGAGGATTTGATCTGAGATCCTCTTACTTCTACAGAAGGTATTTAGCCACTGAACTCTCTCTCCAATCCCACTATTTTATTTATAGAGTTTGTTTCTAATTTTCCATTATTAAATTCAACATTATATAAAATATCCATATACATACATAATTGACAAAGAAATTATGATAAACTACCTTTGTCCACATCTCACTAAGAGTCCACCAGAAATTTATCCAGAAGATAAAAATCTTCCCTGGTGTAAAGAGAATGCTCTAAGGTCTAATTTTTGCTTCTGAGTCCCTGCAGAATCAGACTGCATGTTTAACTGCTGTTGTTTTTGATGCTTGGTCAGTCTTACAAGATATTACCAAATGGCTCTCTAAAATTACTTCAGAACTTACTCTGATGGGTAGAATAATGAATCTCAATAAGTCTGTTTCTCTGTGACTTTTCCAATCTTAATACCTTAAAGCTGCCAGGTTTCTTTCCAACATGATGGCTCAAAATCTCTCTGTGACTAGAATTTTCATTTCACTCACTAGTGAAGGTAAGCATGTTTACTTACATTGATCTACCATTCTACTTCTTCAGAGCAGACACTTCCCATTTTCCATATTTATGAAAATTCTTTATAAATTTCAGATTCTGTCTTAATTCACTTGTGTATGTTATAAATATTAAGAACCAGTCTGTAACTTAATTTTAAAAAATTCTTTGATCCAGGGTCCAAGAGATGACTCAGTGGGTAAAGTATTAATCACCAAGCCTTCTGACCCAAATTTGATCTTTGGAACTCATGGTGGAAAGAGAGACCTGGTTGCTGCAACCTGTACTCCAAGCTCCACATGCATACACAAGTGTGCGCACCCATGCATGAACATGTGCCAAAGCAACTTGGGGAGGAAAGGGTTTATTTTAATGAGATCTCCATTCACACTCTATCAGGGAGGGAAGTCAGAGCAGGAGCCTCAGGCAGGATTTTGGAATCAGGCACTGAATTACAGGCTATGGAAGAATACATCTTACTGGCTTGCTCCTCATGCTTGGCTCAGCCTCCTTTCATATACATCCCAGGAGCACAAACCCAGGGGTGACACCCCACCCACCACTGGAGATCTGGGCCCTTCCACATCCATCGTTTACTAAGAAAATGCCCCCACAAACTTGGGATTTTCTCAGCTGAGAAACTCTCTTCCTAAATGACTCTAGTTTGTGCTCAGTTGACATAACTAACACAAAGCTTACGAACTACACCAATAATCAGTCTGATGAGATATCTCCAATGGTGTAATAGTGGCACCTTCATTTTAGGGATGACAAATAGCTGTCTAATTAGATTTAAGGCCTTCTCAACAGAAGGGAATTCACGGCTGGTACTCTAAACCTAGTCAGCTACCTGGGGATGGTCAGGTCATGGAGGAGAGCCTACAACTGCCTCCTTCCTGAGCCAGTATACTTTCTAATGACATTTTCAATAACATAATAATGCTATTTTCCTTATACCAACAGATAATTTTAGCTATTGTCCCTCAAAGAAACTTCTTCATGAAGTAGATGAAGGCCATTGCAGAAAGACATAACTGGTCAAACTCAGAACAGTTGGTCATGGAGTGACCAGACCTAATTAATACACTTCCAATAACCACTACACTTATATTCAACAAAGTTTATGGAAGATGGGGTTGAAAGATTGTTAAGGACCAGAGGACAAGACATTCCTGAGAGATAGTGTCTTCTACATATGACAAGGAAGTTGCACCCATGAAATCTCAGCAATATGGCTGCCTAAACAAGATTTGCATAATGATCACACCTGTTGACTTGCTAAAGTAGATAGGGATTGAAATCACACAAGACTCCACCCCTTAGAAGAAAAATTACAGGCAATCTATGCTGCTGAGGGAAGGGAAATCAGTCTTCTTTGTGGATGAGCCCCCTGATAGGTTCCCCAGTCCCAAGTGGTAAGCTCTAAACACACGTACACATGGGAAAGTCTGAAAGGACTCAGCAGGTTGTAGACACATCCAAGAATCTACATATGTAGATCTGTGTGTGTATATAGTGGAAGAGGGCAAGAATTTTCAAGCAAGAAGGGAGGCACCAGGAAAAGGTGAAAAAGGTTGAGAGAGGGTCAATGTGATGTAAAGATAGCACTCAAGAATAAAATTCTCAAGAAAATAAAGACTTTATTTGTTGAAGGAGAAAGTGGGCTAAGCATAAGCCCTCTTCTCCTTGCCTTTAGCACTGTTGGAAGCTCCTGCTGCTTTGGCTTTCCCATCACCATGAACCAGAATCCTTAGTTATGAGCTACCATAACTACCTTTCCCCCAAATTGCTGATGTCATAATCCTTAGTTATGAGCTACCATAACTACCTTTCCCCCAAATTGCTGATGTCAAGACACTTGATCCCGGCTGCAGGAAGGTGACAATACCCTTTATGCTTCGAGGAGTTATTCTTTCATTTGGTTCAAGTTCTGGGTGAGTTTTTGCTTTTCTCTATTTGCATAATGAATTTCCCAGCAGTATTTGCTGCATGTTTAGTACTTTTGTTATTGTTCGTGAAGGGTCCTCTGGTATACACCAAGCTCTCACAACAGGCTTGTTTCTGAGCTCCACTTGCTGTTCTCTTGATAAGCTATTTATTATCTATGAGCTCACATGAAAAATGGATTTTTCTAAATAATAACTTGAAATTTGACAAAAATATTTTAGCATAAATTCCCCAAATTAAATATTTAGTTCCTAATATTCACTTAATAAAGTACTTAGAGGACATTCTTTGGTGACAGTGTGACCTGGAATATTGCACATGCTTTAGTTCGGATGTCCTGGGTTAATCACAGCTGGCCAAGGACCATCAGCATGTGGCTAACTACTCTCTGTTCCAACACCTTTGTCTATAAAATGAAGAAGTATAAAAATAGTCCTCTGCCTGCCAATAATCCATTTCTTTGCTTATTTCCTTCCTTTCACAGCCCATTAGAAGCTGCAGCTGCTTAGGCAATTAATTAATTTTTCCTCTTATGTAAATAAAAATGTAGAATAAGTCTAACTACTTATCATTATGTTCCTGGCACCTTCTATAGTGCCTGATATATAAAATGCAGCATTCATAAGTGTGTGCCAAATGGAGATGTGGATTATTATATTTGTAGAAATAGGTATGAAAAAAAGTATTAGGCATGGCAGTGCATGCCTTTAGTTCTTACCTGTAGTATATAAGTGGATCTCTGTGAGCTCAAGGCCAGTTTGGTATACACAGAAAATTAAAGATCAGCAACAGGCTACTTAGTGAGACTCTTTCTCAAAAACAAAAACAAAAAATAAATAAATAAAACTTTAAGATGTCTTGCTAAATTTGTCACAAATATGCCTGTCACAATTTTAGAATATCTTAATATATTTTGGAGTCCTACATTTTTGCGCTCAGAATATGTATCATTATGACATGCAAAATAGTTGACACTGCTGATGTAAAAGTTTTTGTTAAAAATGGCATCAATCCTTTCGATTACAGCGCTGTAATAATTTAGAAGGTTAAATTTCCTTTTTTAAATTTGTTGAAGTTCAATGAGAATTTAACTGCAGGATCAGCAATTATGGGAAAAATGTGAAACAGCATTATAACATTTTACTCACTTAAGCAGCGTCCTTTTTTGGTACGTTAAAAAAAGGAAAGGCCTTAATGTAATAGCTAGCACACTTCTTTGTGACAAGCAAATTGGGTGAAAGGTTGAATGTTCATATTCTCTCCAATGTCAGAACACATACAGAATGTTGAAAATCCCATGGCCTTCAATCTAAGGGAAACAAACCACGCTGTTGGCTTTCCGTGCTTCCTGTCTCCCAGTAGGATATGCTGGGTACTTTAAAATGCTACCAAGTAACTGGACCATTTTTCTTCCTAATTGTTTATCTCTGACTGTAAATAGCAAAGTAAAATCTAATAAGGATTTTCAATATTAAATCAAATTAACATTAAATAGGTCAAATTTCAAGAGATCCAAGTTTATTTCCTACAGTGAGTGTCATCTTCACTAAGTCGTCATTTGAATTCAAAATCTGACTCTATCCACAGCCAACATCAAAGCAAATGCTACTTGTGTTTAATAAGAACACTGTGGCATTTCATCAAAGCAAGCGGGTGAAGATTATACAGCCAACTCTGTCACCTGACTAATTAGAGATCTGTCGATATCATTAACATCTTCATTTCTGCTGACTCCAGAGGTATAGCCACTTCTTGGTTGGCTTTTCCTGGTCCTTTTTCTCTTACATCATTCTAGCAGGGCCCCTTGACTAATGTCTCCTGCTTACACCAAAACATGAGTCTGTTTAAAGTTCAAGATACTAAACAAAACCAAGTACAGACAAAGATTTATCAAAAGAGGAAAAGACACTTGACTTTCACTGAGTATTAAGAGGTTTTTCTCTAGTGATCAAAATCTGATGAGATCTGTTAGCACAATATAAATTCTTGGGGGGCATCTGTTTTGATACATTTGGTGGTGGTGGTGTGATAAAATATTATGACCAAAAGTAACTGTTAAGAAAGGTTTATTTTAGTTTACATGTCCAGGGAGAAAAAGAAATCTATAATGATGGAGGAGGTGTGATAACAGGAGCAGGAAGCAGTGGCATAGTCTCTCTCAGACACGGAAGCAGAGAGGGGCAGAAGGAAGCAGGGCAATACTTTATATCCTCAAAGCCCACCTCCCAGTGATACACTCCCTCCAGCAGGGTTTTACCTTGCAAAGACATACCCAAGCAGCACCATCCATGTTGGACCAAGAGCCAAATATATAACCATATGGTGTGGGAGGACAGTTCTCATTTGGTCCATAATACCATAAACTCATCAAAGTCAATGGAAATGAAAGAAACAAATCTCCCCTTTAGAATGACTTTTCACCTCTGTCCTCTTACACACATCATTGAGACACTAGCTAGAACCCAGGGCTCCGGGCTCTGAATTCAAGTCTTTCTCCAGATCAGAGAGTATTCTCCATCTCTGCCTGGAGATGCCACTTAGTTTCTATGGTGTACTTACCATCAAGTGAGGAAGCACTTGGAAAAGGACTCAAAGATTTTTACATCACGATTAAATAGCATTCTGTAGTTCACAGTCAGCTAAAGTGAAAATCTAAACTGAATTTAGACCATAATTGGGGAAAAGCTATGTCACTTTTCGGAGCTGTTAGTATTTTATGCATAAATTACAGAAGCTAAGCAGTATTTTAAGTGTGCTATATACAATCACTATTTTCTTTTTTATTTTTATATTAGATCTTCCATTCTTTTTTATTGATTTTTGTTGAGCTCTATATTTTTCTCTGCTCCCTTCCATGTCTCCCCCCTCTCCTTCAGTCCTCTCCCACAATCACTATTTTCATTTTAATCCTAAGACATCTATAAAATACCTGTTTTATGAAGGTAAATAAAATAGTTCCAAAATTATCCAAAGGACAATGATTGACAACTGTATATATTGATGCCTGTCTTCTTTAGATCTCAACAGCATTTGAGTTTCCACCTTTAAAAGCATGTTCAGAGAGTCATCAAGCTAATGGCAGTGCATTTAGTTGGATCCAGTTATGAGTACAGTGACTTAATAGTTAATAAATTAATTTTACTTTAGAAGAACTTTTTGAAATTGGCATGCATTATGAAAAATATGGTTTTCTAGCAGATCCTCTGAAAATAATACTAGCAATGACAATAGCAGTCCGACATGTGACACCTGCATTTTCTATTAGGTAATTTAATTCTGCTATGGAGATTTCAAGCTCTCACATACACATCACTGTACGCAGAGTTGCAGCAACATTCTTTCAATAATCTGTCTCTTGGGAGCTGCCACCAACACTCCACTGTCAGAGAGGTTAAGCAACTTAAAAAGTCACACAGTTAGGGACAAGAGAAAGCTGAATTGTTCCTGATTCAAGTTCATGAGTCAGTCATTAGAAAAGTTCCCACCTATGTCTGAATCTCCAGTGGCATCCGGCACAGAACTGATTCATATTGGAGGTACATTTTGCTACTAAACCCTCTGATAGTGGCACTCTAACTCAAGAAATCTGTCCTGGCTCAGTATCAACTTCTTGCCTTTTTTCTTAAGTCAAGGTTACCCCTTTTCAAGCTTGAAGTTCTGTGTAGATTTGAAAATAATTATGACTTCAAAAAATAAATGAAAAAATATACTTTATGACGTATTACTCACTTTTAACTTTGAACCTTGCTATGTTATTCACACTAGTTTGCAATGGTGATGGTCAAATTACCTTAGCATTCTCATGCCTGATTTTAGCCTGTCTCAGCTTCAAGGTAGTTTTTGTATGTCTTTCCTAAGTGTTATCTGAACTAATCTCAGATCAGCATCAATTAGCTTTTGGAAAATGTCATTGTTCAAGATTCTTGGTTGATTATTTATAAATTCATAAGTATATGTATTCATTTATTCTCTACATAGAGTCTCATTTGTCTCAGCCTAGTTTCAAATCACTATGTAGTCAAGATAATCTTGAACTTTCAATCCCCCTACCTTTATTTCCAAATATTTAAGATTATAGAAGTAGACTACTACATCCAGTCTATGTAGTACTGGGGCCTAGACCAAGACCTTCGTACATGCTAAACAAGCACTACCCAACCTTACTGTATCCCAAGATCTTGCTGCTTTGAACTTAAACAAAGAAATAAAATAGAAAAAAATAAAACATAAGATTAGACCCTTCATATAGAAGCACAGAAAAAAATTAAATTATTTTCCCTGCTAATTTAAGAAAGTGGAGTTATTGTCTATGCTGTGAGAACAGGACTATTTAAATTTCTCATGTTCTGAAGAAGATAAAAACAATGTGCTTTATTCTTTGATGACATGTATATTAATTACTTTTCTGTTGCTGTGTTAAAACACCATGACCAGAAATTAATAAAATAAAATGTTAAATTGAACTTAGAATTCTAGAGGGTTGTAGTCCATAATGGTGGACTAAAGGCATGGCAAGAAGAACAATTGAGAGCTCATATCTCGGGCCTCAAGCAGGCAGACAATGCACTGGGGAAAGTGGAAGTCTTTTTGAAACCTCAAAGCCTACCTCAAGTGAGACACACTCCTCCTCATACCTCCTAATTCATCCCCAACAAGTTCTACTAGGAACCGAGTATTCAAACATATGAGCCAATAGGAGCCATTCTCATTCAAGACACCACAATATGTATTTTAATGTTATGTGCATTATAAGATGACAATCCTGGCCAGTACACAGACATAACAGAAGAAAAGATACCATGTTTCCATGGTAATAAGCAACCAAAATATGTCCACAAATGTTTTCTAAGGACACATACCTACCGCCAAACAAACAAACAAAAAAACACTTTATTTGTCACTTGGTGGCTTATGATCCAGCTTAGCGTACTAAACAACCAGAGAAATGTTGCTCTATAGAAACCTATTTAAACATATAGAAACTCAGATTTCCCGAACTTTCATAATTGCACCCAGCCAATAATATATCCCAAATAACACTTTTGAAATATGCTGGAATGGGCAATCCCTTAATATACCTAAATATGTAGCAATATTGAACATGGAGAAAAAAATAATTACTTAAGAAGGAAGGTAAAGAATAAATATAACAGCAGTAAAAACTGTTCTAAAAAAATAATATGAAGTGGTCCATTCCCCATTTCACTCATTACAATAACATAGCAAACCCCAGAAAAGAAAGATTTAAAATTGTAAAAACTAAACATTTAAAAGACAAAACACCAGTTAATCTATCTAAAATATTGGAGAGGAAGACTCTGTGCCTAAGAATGAATAATAGAGCCATAAAAAGCTTTACAAACCGCTGGATAAAAACTTAAATGTCTATATGATATACAACATCATAGGCACCGAGTATGAAAGGCAATTCATAGAAGAAAAACAGTTGATGGTGTTAAATCCTGAAATTATATTCTAGCTCACCGTAATGAATAAATGCAGATTTTGACAGTACTGAAATACCATGCAACAAAAGGAGACAGTGTTGGCTAGGCCTTTAGTTATTTATTTCTGAAGTCTACATAAGATTCTTATTTTGGTTTGTTTTTATTTGTTTTATGAGTCAGGGTTTTACAGTAACCCAGGATGACCCAGAACTCACAATCATCCACCTTCAGCTTCCCTGGTGCTGGAATACAAACTTGTATTACCACACATGGCATAAATTTTAAAATTAAATTTATGTTTTCTGTTGGCACCCTGGCTGTTGTTTCAGGGGCATCAGCTATGCCCCTTGGGCTGAGTGAGAAAAGATAACAAAACTTACCTTCTTTGCAATTGTCTACCTGCTTGTTCCATAAAATCTATTGTATAAAAAATCAATAAATGTATAAGAAATTATCAAGGGTCACAGTGTCCCATATGTAATGTGGCAGCTTACTTGGCACTGAATTGTGAGTGGCAGCGTCACTAAGGAAAGTTTCTTGACCTAAGATGTGGGTGATAAGAGTAACACAGAAAGAAACATGATGAACAAGGGATTCTGACCTATCATAAATGTCATAGGTATTCATCATGGAGGTATATTTATAATGGAATCGCAGTTTTAAAGCCATCACTATTATTGTTGTATTGAGGACATATTTGAGGGGTAGCAGTAGAATTAAGATGTATTTGAAGTCTCTGAACTTAAACTAGGTAAACACAGAGAAAGCCTCAACTAAATGGTAATAGGGAAATGAATAAAATAGGAGGTATTTGAACTGTATTGTAGGAGGAAAGCTGGTAGTGTTGGCTGATTGATTAGTCATGGATCTAAGAGGAAGGGGAATTTGAAAAGACCACTGAGTTTGCTTTGAGGAACTAGGAGAAATGCTGAGATATTGACCCAGAGAGAAAAGGCTGACAGAAATTCACTAGAGCATTAGGAAACAACAATTCTATCTTGAGCAGTTATGTTTGAGATGCCTCCTCCATTGCCTCGGAAATATCAACACAAAAAATACAGCTGTGATGCTGGAGTTTCAGAAAAGATCAGATTCAATGAAAAACAGCTTGGAATTACATAATTAATATTTGAAACAAAACCCAGAACACAGGCTGAAGAGGGGACTATAGCTCAGTCCTAGGGTGCTTGATTAGACCGCGCAAGACCCCGGGTTCAATCCTTAGCTTCGTGTCTTCACCAAAGATCACGATTACTCAGGAAGCACAGAGAACTGAATCACAGAGCTTCTCAACACTAGAGATCAGTCAGGGGAAACAAGAGAGAAATGATGAATCCTGGTCCGACGTGTTAGTGTAATTCCTTTCTCTGCCTATAAAATGAGAACAATCACAGTAGCGTTGCCAAGGTCACTGGGAAGACGAATGGAGAGAACGTAAGCAAGAGCTCAGCACTGTCTCTCATACAGCACATGGGAAATGCTAAACAATTGAGTTTTATTATAAACACATCCACAGTTTCAACAGAAAAAGAAAGTGGGGCCAACCTACGTCATTTAAAGTAATAAAAATTGCTGTTTAACAGGAACAGAAACAAAACTAAACGCAAGCTGAGGGGAAAAAATAAGAGATAATTCTAAGCTGGTAACAAATCAGTAGTCAAGAGCTTCTAGAAACCCATCAGGAAAAATAAAGTCAGGTGGATTTGAGTCCAATTAAAGAATTATAGAAATCCCTAAAGAAGTAGACCCCACAGTAGTTAAATGAAAACACACATCAGAGTATACCTGCATGGATCTGAAAGAAAGGCTTCCAACCTTTGGAAAATACAAACTCCTGTGTTAATTAGCCCACTTTCATGTAACATTTAGTACACAATAAATATTTACTGCAGAATTCTAAATTCAAATATAAGAATTTTGTTTGTGTTAATTCCACCTAATTCCTTTTAAAGTATAGCAAGTCTGTATTCACGCTTTAATTTTTAATAGCACATGGACCTAGGAAAATAAAGTACTAATTTCCTACCAAAGAAAAAAGTTTCCCATATCTTTGTTGTTTGATTAGGTTGTTACAGGGGTGGAAAGAACTCATGACTAAATACTTTCTTCAAAGCCTGTAAGGCTTAATGCAATTAGAAAAACCCGAGACTTCGAATCTTCTAGATGGTGCTCACAAGATGGGTGTAATTAATTGCCCTTTGAATCAACATTTCAACAAACTGATGTCAAATTCTCTTTCTCCTTACCCTGAATCTGCTGGAAACCATTAGTTTTCCTTCCTCTGTTCATACAGATAATAATATCCCCCACCACCCAGAGTGACATAAGAGTAAAGAAACGTCAAAACATCCTTTATGCAATCATTCACCTGCAGTAAGCTGTCAGCCAGGACCATCACCTCCGTCTCCCAGGACAGCTTCAATTGCATTGAAATTGATGCTGAAGCTCGCATGGCCCTTTTTCTTTGCCAGTGTCCCTGCTGAATGAATGCTCCCTACCCACCTATACAAAGTTTTACCAAGCTTGCTCAGTATATTTTTCCACCATGGGAAAACAATGCTAATGTTTACTAATTATGCAGTAATTTTCAACTTCAAAATACCTTTTGGCTTGGGTTTTTCTATCAAGGAAGGATTCTTTGCACCAGTTAACTCCAGTCTTTAAAAGAGTTTCTGGGACTATTAAGGGTTCTATCCTTATTCTGTATTTTCACGTTCCTTTCCACAAGCATATCTTGTGAGTACCATATTGCTGAAGGTAAGATTGTAAATTCTGCACCATTGTGGATAGGCAGGGAAACTGCAAGTGTTTTAAAAGATGCATATGAAAACCTGCGAATTTATTCACATGGATTTTTTTTCCATTCTTCTCTCATCTTAGTTCACTTTTTCATGTGTGTTATCTATCCTTTGATCTGGAAATGACGTCTTCATAGATCAAATGAAAAAGCCTCTTCTATCTGTACTCCTGTCTAATCACTGCCCATCTTGAAGATGAGAAATCCATTCAGCTCTGGGCTGTGGCACCAGATCAATAGCCAGCACTCAGTGAGACAATGGCTGGTTAGAACCCCCCAGTTATATTCCCCCAGTGCATACTGTGATTCCCCACTTGGATCATTTACCAGTATATCAAAAACCTTTATGTTTCATAGGTGCTAAGAAAGTAGAGGAGAGTCCTATTATTATTATTATTATTATTATATTAGTAATTAGTACTATTACTAGTGGTGGTAGTACTATTATTGAGAATAAAGAGACCTTCACTGGAATATCAAATACCATTTAATCTTAACATATTCACACAGATAGTTGGGCAGTCCAGGAGGTTTCATGGCATAAATTAAAGGCCACACAAATTCGGAAGTAAAAGAATTGGGTCTAAATGCCAGATCTGATACATTCCAAGCTCCAAACCTCTTCTGTTTTTCTGGACTCTTTCTATTTGCAAATGGAACACTGGAGAATTCCAACTGGTCTGGGTAATATTATTATCCACCGATGGAGCAAGCAGTGATGTGATTCTAATGTAACTAAATTAACGAATGTCACAGAACTTGTTCTGATTAACTCAAAATTATCCTTTCAATCATAAGAATCTTTGTTCATCAGGCCAGGAAATCCTTAAAGTAAGAAACCATCAGAAGTTGGCCCATGGTAGGAGCTGGGAAATGGGGGCAGGAGTACTTAGTGTAATGTGTGTTGGGGGAAGTCCTGCAGGCACTGTGAGAATGGTGCAGAAAAAGCAACTGGTCTTGTCTCACCACGGCAGAGATATCAGTGGCGCCCACCGCCATAGTCAGAGAGGGAGCGTGGTGAGAGCATTCCAAAGCAGGAGAGGCAACATGACCCGTGTGCTCTGCTCTGAGCCCCCTTCCCTGTTCCAAGGCTGGAGGAGGAGAAATGGAGACCAGTACTCACAATCCCATAGACTTAGTTTCCCAGGAGGTGAAGAAGTTATGGTTGAAGTTATAAACTGAGTGGTTACATCACAATTATGGAGACTGGAAAATGGCTCCAAATGCTTCAGATGAAAAGAATCAGACTGTCACAAAGGGAAGAAGGAGTGAAGAAAGATCACACTTCCATGCACGTAAAACTTAGGTTTCTGATTTGTTAGATGAGTCCTCAGAACAGGCAAGTGAAGCGGATCAATGGCTCATTTCAGGTTGGGTAATTGTCACCCCCAGATGTGGACAGAGTCACCAAAATAATAGGAAGTGACAGAATCAGATTTGGATTTAAAACTAGTAAGCTATGGAACTGTTGCAAACAACTGGGATACATTGGTTTATTGACGATTAATGACACACCTCAGACTTGCATTTTAATTAGGTCTACAGTAATTTAAAGTATGCATTATTTTGTGAATGTGAGAGAAGGTGTGCCTACCGGTTTTATGAGTCAACTTGACACAAATTGGAGTGATCAGAGGAAGGAGCCTCAGCTGAAAAAAATGCTTCGTTGAGATCCAGCTGTCAGTCATTGTCTCAATTAGTGATCAATGTGGAGAGGACCCAAGCCTTGGTGGGTAGTGCCATCCCTGGGCTCTTGGTCCTGGGTTCTATAAGAAGGTGGACAGAGCAATCCAGGGGAAGCAAGCCAATAAGCAGCACCACTCCATGGCCTCTGCATCAACTCCCGCCTCCCGGATCCTGCCTGTTTGAGCTCCTCTTCTGACGTCCTTCAGTGATGAACAGCAATGCTGAAGTGTAAGCCAAATAAGCCCTCTCCACCCCAACTTGCCTTTGGTCATGGTATTTCATCACAGCAATAGAAATCTTATGAAAGAAGGGATTTACACAGAAAATCTAATTTTATTCTAAAGTATGCATGCATACTGTAGTATTTTGAATGCAATTGGCCCCTAATTATCTCATAGGGGATATGGTTTTGTTGGAGTGGGTATGGCCTTGTTGAAGAAAGTGTCACTGTGGGGGGCAGGTTTTGAGGCTTCCTACTCTCAGAATACTGTTCAGGGTGTCAGCCGACTTTCAGTTGCCTCTGCGTCAAGACGTAGCACTCTCAGCTCCAGCCCCACCTATGCCAGCATGCTGCCATGCTCGCCAACATGACCATAAAGCTCTGAAGCCCTGAAACTGTTAGCGAGCCATCCCAAGTCAATGTGTTCTTTTTAAGAGCTTCTGCAGGCATTGTATCTCTTCAGAGCCACAAAAACCTTACCACAAATATATATATACATACATACATATCATATACACACAAATATGTACATACATATATATATAATATCTCTATATATAAGCACACATATACACCATGGTACCAACCTTAACACCACATACACTAAGAAAATGAATAAGTAACTGTGCCAAATGCAAAAAAATGACCAATCGGGTAGGAGATAAAAGGTAGGGTGACTCTTTTTTTCTTCCTTATAGAATATTTTCAATAAGTTTCATGAAATGAGCTTTAATAACTTAATAATTATTTTTATAGATATTTTAACAGATGGACCTAATAGAGCACACCTCTAATCTCAGCCCTCAGGTGGTGGGAGCAGGAGAATGGGTAGTGGACCCCAGCCTCAGCTACACACAGTGAACGTGAGGCCAGCTTAGGGTACATGAGGTCCTGAATCAGCAAAAGCAAACCAAAAATTGAGCCAAACAAAGTAAAACTAAAGCCATAAGTCTGAGAAACTGTTCTCCTCTTTCAACATATATTTTTCTACACATTGGATAAGAAGGCTATTGCTGGGTTTATCTAGATTATTTTGAAATGACTCAAAGTATGGAAAGGTTTTAAAAGATGAAACCAGTAACTAATGAAGGAAAGGAAGTTGAAGGATTATCTAATTGAGTGTCAATTTTTAAAGCATTTATAATTTTCCTCCCATCTCTTAACACACAATGTGACTTTTGAGTGCTGTGATGAAGCGATTTATTTTGGTTGAAAATGTTCGTTCCAGACTGCAATTTCAGTTATTCACTAATAATTCACTATTAATAATAAACGGCATTCATTGTTCAATTTTGTGGTACAGAGACAGGAAAGAAAATAAAAAGCATAAGGTCTCTCAGCAGCTTTTCAAACATCTAAAATAAGAGAGACTAGCTTGCAAAAGTATCAATATCACAAGATAGAATTGTACCCTTGAGCTGAGGACAGGTTAAGCACACGTTTTATGACAGAATGACATAGAACCTATTTATATATACATTAAAAACATATAGTAATTCTACTGGGTACTCTTGCAGCTGCCAGGGAGCCACTAAAAAGCAATTTTAACTCAGAAAACAGTGATAGCCACTGAAAGTCCTTTGATCTTAACACCACACTCCTCTCAAATGTGTTCCCCCTCATGTAGGGTTTCTGGAAAGATGCTCCTATGAATAACCCTCTTCTGGGGTCAGGTGAACAATGCAGCAACAACCATTTGGGCAATTGTACTATTACTGAATTCCTGGACAATTCTTCCAACAGACAGGATGTCTGGAAAAATCATTTATATTAGAACAAGCGTATCCTGAAAAAATAAAAACAAAACAAAACATATTTCAAGGGAGCACCAGGCCTTGAGACCTATGGGAGCTCAAAGAGTTCCAGGAAGGAGACAAGAGTGAAATATTCTCAGAGTAGAAAGAATGGACACACTCACCCATTCCTGGATAGGAAGCCATTTCAATAGCTTCTCCTTTTAGCTCCTTCCCAGACAGAAGTCCTCTGACTGCTCTTGAAATACTTGACATCATAGGACTAATGAGTAAAGAAAGTTCTGAAAGTGAAGGGGGCAGGAGCATCATCATACATAGAGTCCCTCAGCCCTGGTCATGTGCGAAGCATAACATCATACACAGTGCCCCTCAGTCCTGGACATGTGAGCAACATAAACTAAGAGTTAACTTTAAGCTTGTCTGCTAGTGATTTTCTTCATAGTAAAATACGTTTCCCCGGAGGTTCCTTTTCCCATGACCTGTGTCCCACTGCCTTTAACTTTTATGCTGTCTTTGTTCCTTGCAGTTTTATGGCATTATTAGTGCCATTATTTATTTATTTTTCCTTGTCCTAAAGAATTTTAATTTACTTATGTGACTTTCTGCACAACCTTTGATTTAAAAATATAAATGCTAGCTACAGATACTGGCTACTCTATGTTTTAATTAATTCACTATAATTTAGATTTGGAAGATGCAAGTTTATTAATAGTTAACACATACAGCATCTGTTGAATTTCAGGCTGAAGACGTTTTCAGGAAATTAAAAGACAGATTACATGTGTGTTTTTAAGGGAAGATATCAGAAAGATCTGAGAAACTGAAAATACCACAAAGGACAAAACAGAAGGTAACACGTTGATTTTAAGCAGAGAAAATGGGATCTTGTTGTAGGAAGTATGGCAATAAATGCCGCTTCATTCTTATGTACATGGCCTGATAAAGACGGAAAAGGAATTGAGTTGACGTCTGTACCCTGGAATTGAGAAGAAAAATGTGATGTGATTCACCCCATGAGAAGCTGGCAATAAAACTGTTACAGCAGGGCAAGCTAAGTGTATATAAGGATATTTTTCAGGAACTAAAACCCTAGTATTTCTCACAAAACACTAAAAATTAACATGTAAACATCTTAAAGTCTTCCTCAGATCAATACCTGTCACACGAGAGACAAAGAAAAGCTGGCTGACCTCTGACAATGACAACTCTTCCTACACAATTAAAGAAATAATACCCACCACACATAAAACAGCTGAGAACAGCTGGATAACTTTACAGCCCTCTTTAATTCATGTCTTTTAACTCAAAGAGTTAGTGTCTGAAGACTTATAAAAAACGATGAATAGGCAAAATATTCAACAGCAAACATGGCCTCCTCTGTAGCATATCAACCTAGCTATCCATAAAGCACTTTATGATCCATGGAAACAGCTTATGTGCATTCAACTGCTTAGACATTGCTTAGCTAAAGTACCGATTGGTAATTTTGCAATTTGTAAGATTCTCCGGTGGTTGGCTTTGAAACTTTAAAGGTGACATATGTTACAGAGCAGTATTTGGATAATATCTGATAATAAAATTAATAACTATTTCATTGAATTACATAATGTGCTTCTGTTTATAACTCAAAAAAAAACATTAGAACAGTTTTTTAAGTATATAGTTACCTTCCAAATTAAATTATTTATGTTTTTACTTTATCTTCTAAGTGGAGTCTACTCCCATGAAATTCTTCATCTGCTGGCTATCTTTTTAGCAATGAAGTAAGACAGATGAGTGATGGTCATTTCTGTTTGCCTGTGGAAGTGATGCTGACTCAGACTTACAATATGTTCCTAACAGATGACTTTTAAAAGGGCTGTGTGTTGATTGCTACCTGATTTCAGAATCATCTACTTTCCTCAAAATTTTTTTTCTTTGCTAGGACAGGCTATTTGGCACAGATTATGTATAATGAAGAAGCATTTTGCAGCCCAAGATGAGGACATTAAATCAGTTCAACTGTCAATCTAATATTTTATTTGCATATTTAGAGAATTCAACACTTAACAGTATGGATTGAAAAAAAAGAAACAGTCAGTGGTCATAAATACTCCATACCATCTAAGAACAGTGTAGCATGACAAAGGATGGCACACAACATCTGGTTTACAAGGATTAGATGCTTCTGCCATGAAGAGATTTCTTTTAATCTGTATCTGAAAAAATGCCTAAGGGAAAAGTGAAGTGAATGATGACAGGGCAGCTGTTAATTCACTGGAAAGAAGAGGGACATGGATTTCAGTATCAGAAAACCACAGTACCACTCCTCACCCAGGATACCACAGGACCACTCATCACCCAGAGTACCACAGGACCACCCATGACCCAGAGTACCACAGGACCACTCATCACTCAGGATACCATAGGACCACTCATCACCCAAAGTACCACAGGACCACTCATCACCAAAAGCACCATTGGGCCACTCATCACCCAGAGTACCACAGGACCACTCATCACCCAAAATACCATAGGACCACTCATCACCTAGAGTACCATAGGACCACTGATTACTCAGTCCACCCAGACAGGAGAGATCAGCTCTGAGGAAGGCACAAAGCTGTGGATAACTTGCAACTCAGAATAGAAGTCAGTAGGAATGACCCAGACTTGAACTTAGAGGAGATAAAAGAAAAGTGGAGAGAACTGCATTCATTTACTCCATTAGTTAATTGAAAGCATCACCCAGATTTTATAGCAGAATTCCTGGAGATTTTATAGCAGTGTCCCTGTGAACACAGAATTATCTTCAGAATGAATATTGGTCTCTGGCTGGTTAGCTGGTTGACAACATGTGAGTGTACAAAATGGAAGAAAAGATAAAAGAAGACGAGGGGAAAGATACAAAGAAAACCTAAATGTTAAAGGAAGAAAGGGAAGAAGGAAGAAGAGGAACATAAGGAATAGGAGAGGAACAGGATGGAAGATTGGTGTAGGAGGTCCTCCTTTCTATGTGTTGCTTGTATTGGTTAATGAATAAAGAAACTGCCTTGGCCTAATAGGCCAGAACTTAGGTAGGTGGAGAAGATAGAACTGAATTTTTGGAGGAAGAAAGCAGAGTCAGAGAGCTGTCATGGAGCTGCCAGAGTCAGACATGCTGAATCTTTCCTAGTAAGATGCTGCCACATAGCAATATACAAATTAATAGAAATGGGTTAAATCAAGACATGAGAGTTAGCCAATAAGAGGCTAGAGCAAATGGGCCAAGCAGTGTTTTAATAAATACAGTTTCTGTGTTGTTATTTTGGGGCTAAGGTAGCTGGGCAGCTGGGACAAACAAGCACCTCCCCACCCCCCTGACAACAATTGGTGTTCCAACGTATTTGACTATATCCATGTAAAAACTGAGAGAGCTTGAAAAGGAATTCTAGAAAAAAAATAGAGAGTTTAACGCAGCTTTTTGCTATTTGCTGACAGTGTGCCATAACTCCTTTAAGAGAGATTTTCCTGATTCAGCAGCCACAGCAAGAAAAAAGTGGCGGTTTTAAAATGCCATCTTTCTGGACTATGCTGCCAGTGTGACCTCTGGCTCTTTCGGGAGACCAAGAATTTTGATGGGGTTTGTGAGTAAAATGCTGCGGCTTGCTTGATGCCAACTTGGACCAGCTGTGTGCCTGGAACTAGGGAGGTGTGCACGACTCAGACGTACAAGCAGCTCCGCCATTGCTGGACTGGGTGGAGCAAACACTGATTTACCGTATTTGACCTAGTAATGTTGCAGCTTAGATTCTTAAGCACTTAGCATTTTAAAAGCACAAAGCAAAAGCACTCCTGGAGAGTAAAGAATTACAGATTCACAATAGGACAGATTCAGAAATAAAATACCTCTAAATTGGTCACAGTGTTGGATAAATGTACATAGGCTTGGGAGAGAGAAGAAAAAGAGTATAGAGAGTTGGAAAAGAAGTAAATCATTTTTTAAAAGTCTTTAAAGAGACAGCGTATAGACAGTCATAGATTAAAAGGAGTAAAGAAAATAAGCCACGTAAAGATGGAGAATACACAGAGAGTCTGGATTATGAATATTATTGTGTTTTCTTTGAATTTTTTGACTGTGAAGGAGCTAAGTACAAAGAGACATTTCATTGTATGGGCTGCTAAGCTAAACTAGCATGTATATTATAAATGTATCTTGACTTCAGAATTTGGGTCTAAGAACATGTTGCTTGGGAAAAGAGGTTCTTTTTTTATTTTCACAGAATATGAGAACCTGTGGATTGCCTCCAGGAGAATATGGTTTCATAGACCAAGGCCTCATGAAAGGTTGTTGTGAACACCCTCAAAAAATACTGCACCCATCTGATGACTGAGATAAACCTAGAACACAGGATACTCCATGAAAGACCTGATTAACAGTGCCCCCATACAGCAGGAAGCAGTTTTGAGAGAAAAACTTCACCCATATTCACAAATATTTTTTACAAATGTTCTTTTACATGTAAAGGGGGATATGCTATAGAGATTTGCATTGGTATGGATCTTGGTTTATTAATACAAATTTAAGGTCAATTTTGTTATATGTATATGTATTTCTGATCTTGATTAAGGTATTATGCTTGTGTAGCTCATTTAAAAATGTAATGTATAATTAAGAAATATAGGTTAATAGATAGTCATCTATAATAGTCAAGCTTGTAGTCATGTTAGTTAGATTTTCTAGATGTATAGAGATATATTTCAGTAAGATAGGTATTCTTCAAATCTTTTAGAGATCTTCAAAATATGGCATTTAAATGTTTTAATAACTTAGGACTTTTCATGACAGTGAGATGCATCTGTTCCTGGCAACACCAGGCTACCTTGAGAGGATGATGGGCATTGAAGAGACTCCTATGGAGCTGGTTAGCCATTTGGGCAAGAAACTTCTCTTGCCTGGACTGCTTCACTAGACATGCATGACCCATGGGGAATGGACTGCTGAACTTGCCTAAAGGTGAGACGATCCTTCAGGGTTCCTGTTTCATTAAAGAGTCTGCAAGACATTCTGCAGAACACAGAAGAAAGTGACTGAAAACTGCCAATATAGGCAGATCTGTCTTTGAAATTTCCTGCTTCATGGAAAAGTCTTCTGGATACTATGAGCCTGTAGGCTGAAGATTGATGCCCCAATGGTACAGAAGAACTTTGGGTGACTGTCCAGGCAATGAGATGTCTCTGTCAATTCTAGAGTTTTAGAAGTTGCTTACAATGTACTTCCTTACAATGTACTTCTGGAGTCTTTGATGGAGCTGAAGAATAGATAGTTATTATTATAGTTTTCCTCAGTTATGATAAAAGATAAAATAGATATAAATATTGTACTATGTTAAAGTTAAAGCCTTCCTTTTTGTTTAAACAGAAAAGGGGAAATGGTGTAGGAGGTCCTTCTTTCTATGTGTTGCTTGTATTGGTTAATGAATAAAGAAACTGCCTTGGCCTGATAGGCCAGAACTTAGGTAGGCAGGGAAGATAGAAGTGAATTCTGGGAGGAAGAAAGCAGAGTCAGGAAGAAGTCAGGGATCCTCCACCTGAGATGGACTCTGCTGGTTAGAGTCTTTCCTAGTAAGCCACCGCCATGTGGCAATATACAGATTAATAGAAATGGGTTAAATCAAAATGTGAGAGTTAGCCAATAAGAGGCTAGAGCAAATGGGCCAAGCAGTGTTTTAATGAATACAGTTTCTGTGTGGTTATTTTGGGGCTAAGGTAGCCAGGCGGCCAGGACAAACAAGCGCCCCCCCCCCCAAAAAAGAAGATGGCTTGTGACACAATCTAAGTGAAAAAAAATTAACTTGCACAATCAAATAATTTTTCTAACTTCCTTAATTAAAGTCAAGTAAAGAGAAAATACAATTTTGTCTTAGTTTAAAATATCATACAGAGGACTGAGCCAGTAACCTAGTCCAGAGCAGGCCTAAGGCAGCAAACTCCACAAGAGCAGGATTGGGCCAGTGATCTGGGCCTGAGCGAGCATGGGACGGTGAACTCCAGAGGAGCAGGAGCCCATCCAGACCAGTGTCATTTGCAGAAGCAGGACTGAACCAGTAACCTAAGCCAGAGCGGGCCTGAGACAGCAAATTCCACAGGAGCAAATACAGAGGAGCAACTGATGAGCTAGTGGACTAGAGTCAGAAACAACTGCGGGTCCAAGCATGAATCTGGGACCTTCAAGGGAGTAGACGAGAGCCAGGACCCCTATGGGTCTGGGTGTGAATCTGGGACCACTAAGGGAGGGGGCTGAGCCAGGTCCTCTGTGGGTCCAGGCAACCCAAGACTAGGACCTCCAAGTGAGAAGATCAGAGCCAGAGACCTTTGCAGGACCAACCCCAAGCCAGGGACCTTCGCAGGAGCAGATCCAGACCAAGGACAATTACAGAAACAAGTCTGAGCTGGAAACCTAGACCAGAGCAGGCCTGAGACAGCATACTTCATGGGAGAGGAGCAAACCCCAGAGCACTGAGCAATACTAATTCCAGAAAGCCCCAAAACACATGGAAATTAAACAATGCTCACCTGAATCATCAATGGGTCAAGGAATAAATACAGGGAGAAATTAAAGACTTCTTAAAATTCAATGAAAATGACCACATAACATACACAAATTTATACCACACAATGAAAGCAGTGTTAAGAGGAAAGTTCATAGCACTACATAAAGAAGCTGGAAAAATCCCACACAAATGAATTAACAGAACATTTGAAAACTTTAGAACAAAAAGAAGCAAACTCACCCAAGAGAACTAGATGACAGGAAATAATCAAACTGAGAGCTGAAATCAACAAAATAGAAACAAATAAAACAATACAAAGAATCAATGAGACAGTTTGTTCTTCAAGAAAATCAAAAAAATAGACAAACCTTTATCCAAACTAACCAAAAGACACAGAGAGAATATCCAACTTAACAAAATCAGAAATGAAAATTGGTACATAACAACAGGCACAGAGGAAATACAGAGAATCATCAGGTCATATTTTGAAAACATTTACTCCACAAAATTGGAAATATCACTTACCGAAATTAAATCAAGACCAGATAAGCAAATTAAACAGACTTATAACTGCTGAAGAAATATAAACAGTCATCAAAAGTCTCCCAACCAAAAAAAGCCCAGGACCAGATGATTTCAGCTCAGAATTCTACAAGAAGAACTAATACCAATACTCCTCAAATTGTTCCATACAATAGAAACAGAAGGAACATTGTCAAACTCTTTTTATGAGGCTACAATTACCCTGATACCCAAACTATAGAAAGACATTACTAAGAAAGAGAATTACAGACCAATCTCACTCATGAACATTGATGCAAAAATACTAAATAAAATACTGGCAAACTGAATCCAAGAATACATCAGAACCACCATTCACCATGATCAAGTCGCTTCATCCCATAGATGGAGGGATGGTTCAACATATGAAAATCTGTCAACATAATCCACCATATAAACAAACTGAATAATAAAAACCACATGATCATCTCATTAGATGCTGAAAAAAGCTTTTGACAAAATACAACATCCCTTCATGATAAAGGTCTTGGAGACAGCATGGATACAAGGAGCACACCTAAACATAATTAAGGCAATATACAGCAAGCCAACAACCAACAACAAACTAAATGGAGAGAAACTCACAGTGATCCCATTGAAATCAGGAATAAGACAAAGTTGTCCAGTCTCTCCATATCTATTCAATATAATTCTTGAGGTCCTAGCTAGAGTAATAAGACAAAAAAGGAGAGCAAGGGGATACATATCAGAGAAGAAGAAGTTGAACTCTCACTATTTGCTGGTGATATGATAGTTTACATAGTGACCCCAAAAATTCTACCAAGGAACTTCTACAACTCATAAACACTTTCAGTAATGTAGCAGGATACAAGATTAACTCAAAAAAATCAATAGCCGTCCTATACACAGATGATAAATGGGCTGAGAAAGAAATCAGAGAAACATTACCCTTCACAACAGCCACAAATAACATAAAATATCTCAGAGTAACTCTAACCACACAAGTGGAAGACTTGTATGACAAGAACTTTAAATCTTTGAAGAAAGAAATTGAAGAAGAAACCAGAAAGTGAAAAGATCTCCCATGCTCCTGGGTAAGTAGAATTAACATAGTAAAAATGGCCATTTTTACCAAAAGCAATCTATAGATTCAATGCAATGCCCAGCAAAATCCCAGCAAAATTCTTCACAGACCTCAAAAGAACACTACTCAACTTCATATGAAAACCAAAAAACCCAGGACAGCCAAACAATCCTGTACAATAAAAAAATTTCTGGACACATCACAATCCCTGACTTCAAACTTTACTACAGTGCTATAGGACTGAAAACAGCTTGGTATTGGCATAAAAACAGACAAGAGGCCCAAGGGAACTGATTCGAAGACCCGGATATTAATCTACACACTTTAAAACACCTGATTTTTGACAAAGAAGAAATAAATATCACATGGAAAAATAAAGCATATTTAACAAATGATACTCTCATAACTGGATATCAACATGTGGAAGAATGAAATAGATCCATATCTACCACTATACACAAAACTCAAGTCCAAGTGGATCAAAGCCCTCAACATAAAGCCAACCACACTGAACCTCATAGAAGAGAAAGTGGGAAGTACACTTGAACACATTGGCACAGGGGACCACTTCCTTAATATAACCCCAGAAGCACAGACACTGAGAGAAACAATTAATAAATGGGACCTCCTGAAGCTGAAAAGCTTCTGTAAAGCAAAGGACACAGTCAATAAGACAAAACAACAGCCTATAGAATGGGATTAAGATCTTCACCGACCCCATATCAAACAGAGGTCTACAAAATATACAAAGAACTCAAGAAATTGGTCATCAAAAGAACAAATAACCCAATTTTAAAAAAAAAAAAGGAGTACAGATCTAAACAGAGAACTCTCAATAGAGAAATCTAAAATGGCTGAAAGACACTTAAGGAAATGCTCAACATCCTTTGTCATCAGAGAAATGCAAATCAAAACAACTCTGAGATTCCATCTTATACCTGTAAGAATGGCCAAGCTCAAAAACAATGATTACAACTTATGCTGGAGAGGTTGTGTGGTAAAGGAAACACTCCTGCATTGCTGGTGGTAGTGCAATCTGGTACAGCCCCTTTGGATATCAGTGTGGTGATTTCTCAGAAAATTAGGAAACAATCTTCCTTAAGACCCAGCAATACCACTTTTGGGTATATATCCAAAGGATGCTCAATCGTGCCACAAGGACATGTGCTCAACTATGTTCATAGCAGCTTTGTTTGTCATAGCCAGAACCTGGAAACAACCTGAATGCCCCTCACCAAAGAATGGATAAGGAAAATATGGTACATTTACACAATGGAGTACAGCCGAAAAATATAACGACATCTTGAAATTTGCAGGCAAATGGATGGAGCTAGAAAACATCATTTTGAGTAAGGTAATCCAGACCCAGAAAGATAATATTCCTATGTACTCACCCATAAGTGATTTTTAAACATAAAGCAAAGAAAATCAGCCTACAAATCATAATCCCAGAGAACCTAGGCAACAATGAAGACCCTAAGAGAGATATACATGGATCTAATCTACATGGGAAGTAGAAAAAGACAAGATCTCCTGAGTAAATTGGGGGCATGGGAACCATGGGAGTGGGTTGAAGGGGAGGGGAGAGTCAAGGAGGGAAGCAGAGAAAAATGTAGAGCTCGATAAAAATCAATAAAAAACAAATAAATATCATATAATTTATTCTTTAGAATTGAAGGACAGGACATATCTATACCTACCTCTCCCATAGTTCTAGTTAGAAAATTTCAATTTTTTTTATCACACTTGTTTCTTAAAAGGAAACAATCTGGAAACTGAAATTATTTCATTCATAGGTAAATTTGAAAAGAAAAGAGATAGTTGTAATAGGCCTTGCTCTGGAGTTGCTAATTTTCTTACTCAAATCGGGAGGGGATGACAGGATAAGCAGCTAAGTCCCTGGTGTAACTCTGTACCTGCAGGACACCGTCATTAAAACTACCATAAGAAATGTAGTGGTCAGGGGCCCAGTGTTTGTACTGTGACTTAGAAATGTAACTGACTTCCATCACCTATCCCCTTTCTAAATGTGAGTGTCAACTAGTAGAAGGCATGGATCAGGCCATCCAAGCAAAACATTTTCTTGTTAAAGAAATGTTTTAAGCTCCTTTATTGTATAGATTGTTTTGGCTATCCTGGGCTTTAAAGTCCAAATTCTTAGTCCCATTCAAGAATAAGTGTCTCTCAATCTAGAGAAAAGGAGAATTTGACTTCCAGAACAAGTCTTGGGTGATTCCAAATCCAGGCATTCTTAAGAACAACTGCAATGAGGAGCAGCCCTAAAATATAAATCATGTGTGATTTTATTTTCTTCTATTTTGAGTGATATATTAGCAAAAAGAAATCCCGTGCTGTGGGAACCATGCAGCAGACATATAAGGCTTACGCTGAGAGGTTTGTTTAAGCTATTTGTCAAACCGTCATTTGATCACATTCAAGAAATCTATAAAAGAGTCAAACAGTAAACCCATGGGGACAAGTAGATGAGAAAAAACCTGGGGCTCCTTTTTTGCATATTAATAGAACTGAGAACCAAATGTCTGCTGCAGCCACCTGTGAGCAATCCATGCTTGACACAGGACATGCAAAGTGGTCATTTGTTTTAGATTCTGTGGCTCACACCTCTGTAGATTTATGGTGATAAAGATAGCAATTCACTTCCTTAGCTTTTAGTCCAATGGAAGTCAAATTCTCAGTTTATTACTGCATAACCTTTGCCATTGAAAGCAGCAGAATGCTCTCTATAAAAAAAAATTTCCTTTAGTCGTATAATATGTAAGCCATAAAAGATGAAGGGCCTGAGAAATAAAAGGTGCTGTTCATGTAGTATCTCATGCCACGTAAGGAAATTAAATATATAGTATTTATTTATAACATATATTTACATAATCAGCTACTCTAGTGTTAATTAAACTGTTTACTAAACTCTTCAAGAGTGAACAGCTAGTCTCTAAAACCTCTTAGAGAGTCACCATGGTATCTAATTGACTTGGTTCTGTTCAAAATTTATCACCTATAATTAATGTACTAAAAGACAGGAGACAGATTTTCATGTCTGAGATTTATAATCCCTTGGTTTTTAAATGTACATGACCTCATCCTATTTTTTTACCCTATAAACGTCACATTCATGAAAAGATGGAATGTCATTTGCCACCCATTTATGTACTAATTCAATGTCCCAGGAAATAAGTGGTGTTGATTGTTTAGATTTGTTGAACCTCTTGTCCTTAGTTTTGTTTTTTTTACCCTATAGAGAGAGTACTAGCAAAACTC